>JAPTHN010000001.1:58117209-58409709 GCA_026936325.1 Platynereis dumerilii
ATTCTACACTTTATTCTACACTTTCTTCTACACTTTATTCTACACTTTATTCTACACTTTATTCTGCACTTTATTCTGCACTTTATTCTGCACTTTATTCTGCACTTTATTCTGCACTTTATTCTGCACTTTATTCTGCACTTTATTCTGCACTTTATTCTGCACTTTATTCTGCACTTTAACATAGACCCCAAAGTCAGTCAGATTTGAAACCCTGACTTGCTTGAAAGAAGTTCAACTGACTAGTCGACTCAGCTACTCTCAGACAGACTTCACTTGACTTTCACTAACTTCAGCTGACTTAACGCAATTTCCCTTCTGTGAAATAATCTTCAACAATACATTATAACTTCGGAAATTTCAGAATTTTTTCACTCAGAAATCATGTAGGTTGCAAATGCGTCCATTTTTTGTTGAGTCTTATATATATTGCAGAGACTTTAAAAAAGTCCTTAAATAGTGTGGAATGTATCTTGTGCTCTTTATGCTGTATAGAATGGTACCTAAACCATTTCTGTGAGTTGAAAATAGTTATGCAACAATAACTTGACTTTAGCTGACTCAACTCTGACTTGACTGGACTGAACAATAACTTGCTGCTTGGAAAGCTGAGGCTCTGGATGGGGGAATATGGGGGACAGGGACATTGGCATATTTAGGGGGGCCCTCAGGCCAAAAATTAACATGGAATAGATGAGAAAAGTTGCGGAGCGCCCCGTATTCACCCCATGTAATGCCCTCCAGGCCATTTCTAGATACGCCCCTGGACATGGAACTCAAAAGTAATATGATCAAGAGCTATCAAGGGACAGGAAATTCAAAAGTAAAATGACCAAGGGACAGGGGGACATAAAACTCAATTCAGCGCTGAGGGACAGGGAATTCAAAAGCATCATTAGTAAACTTGAAAAGAGACAGGGAATTCAAGGGGGACACAAAACCCCATTCAGAGCCTCAAAGCTAACTATTATGACTTCACTAGTCGACTTTATGTAGTCGACTTCGGGGTCTATAGCTCCGCACTCTGGTCTGCACATGTATACATGCAGGGGTGCCGGAACAGGGGGGGTAGCCTGGGCAGGGGGGACAATTGCCCCTCCCGCCCTTGTCCAAGGGGGGCAGGGGGCAAGGTGTGCCCTTTTGATCTTAATAATAAAACATTATTATGCCTTATTTTAGTAATTTTAGGCACAAATTAGTAATTTTATATTCAAAATTATAATTGACACTCTATTTAAATTTTTTCACGCGAAATTGGCGCGAATATGATTTTCCCTTTGCTCATCTGACCGCCTCTGCCGTCCGCGATCCTTCTGGCACCCCTGTATACATGTAATTAGACCAAGAGCAAAAAAAAGTACATTTGAAGCGCTCAAATTATTGAAATTATTAAATGCATTCGGATTGTACTGCAAAATAGCTCAAAATTGCCTATACCTAATACAAGGGAAGCATAATTTAAATAATTTGAGCTTCAAATGTACTCCTTTTTGTGCTGGGTAGTTTTTAATGAAAATATAAAATACATTTTTACAATATATATATTATAGCTCAAGATTTCTACCAATACCTGCTAGCCATTTTGTTTCTCACTGGATTATTTGATTTTCTATCAAGTTGGCTAACAGAGACGATTATAGAACAAAATAATGATAACTGAACAACTTTTGTTTTTGTGATTATAGGCTATATAGGCCTATTTCATTTGTGAAGCATTAGTGTAAGAAATAGCGTTTTTGACATAGGTAATCGGCGTTTAATTTGGTTAAGCAGAATCGCCGTTTTGGTAATGTCAAATAGCACATGGAATGGTTTCCTAGAATGGCTGTCATTCGAGCCTGACCAGAAGGACCCAGAGCCTCATTCAATGACTCACATCACCGTTAACACTGAATAGGCTCCAATGTACTACTTATGCAGCAAATTATGGAAAGACATGAGTCACCCCCCTTCTCTTTGCACTCTACAGAGTGCCAACCTCTTGTTAAATAGATCTATATAATTGTCATGTTACGCTATTAAAATTGAAGCTATGGAATACCAAATATGATTGAAATATCTGTGTAATGGGAGCTTTCAAAACACTTGTAACGCAACCCAGTTGTGTTATATTTCATTCTGAACAGTTCAATCTAGTCTATCCATTTTGAAGATATTGTGAAAAACAAAAAAGTATGTCCGATCAAATTTAATGTCTCTTGAAAAACCACATTTAGCCCAGAGCTAGCCGTCAGTTATACAGAAAACTGGCTTGCAAATGAGCGGGACTTTCTAAAATGTGGTCTGCCATTTGTGTGGCAGCGGTGGTTGCTTAACTGTGGTCATATTCATCAATTTATTGCTGTCCCGCCGTCCCGAGCGCCTTCATCAAGCATTTACACCAGCCCCGGAGAAGAAACGTCACTTCCGGAGTAGTTGGAGTAGACCCAATCGAATGTACCCACCTACATCATCTCTTTCCAATCCCAAATGTGATGTCCAAGTTTGCATATCTATTAAAACGATAATGACTGCAGTGGTGTTGCTTCCAAAATTATGATTTTGTTTGGAAAACTGGATCAGATTTAGAATACTACCCTACTAATGTTGTTGTCACCATCAGTTTAAATCTATTTTAGCTGGAATTGGCAACCAATATTGGTCTGGGTGTGGGTTTGGTTTTGGTTCTTGATTCAAAAAGAAATATGTTCAGCACATGACACTGAAAAAAGTTTGTTTCTAAATTTGCCTGTAGGGAAATGCTTATTATCGTTTTCATAGCTTCACAAAAACTGACTAAATGCATTCACTGTGATGATGATTCGCATATAGACTGGCTTATGTTTTGCTTGTTTAGCTTTGATACCTGGACTGGTTGTTAGATGCTTCAATAAACTGTAAATGAATCAAAAAGACTACAGGACCAATGCCACAAGTTGGTAAAATTTGGAACTTCTGGTGAAATTGACCAAAAAATCAATAATCACTGGTATGCTGTCTATGTGTTATTAGATTCCAAATCCAAAAATTTGAGGTTGTATATGCGTTTTTGAGACGTCCATTCCACATTATGCTAGTAAATTTAAACATGAATGTGAAGAAAATACTAACTTGAAATGCAGTTTATTCAAAACGAAACTTTGTTTCTTCAAATACCTCTGCAGCAAAGACTTTTTAAGATATCACTATGAAACTTGCACACATTTTGTTGAATAATATTCTTAAAACAAACAAAAAACAGATGTTTCATTATTTGCCTTCTTATACCTTCTATGGTGTAATTAGCAGGTAATGCCGAAAGCAAGCTTTGCACTTTTTGTCAGCCATAAACACAGGCCCATTATACCACGATAGGTTTGACTTAAAAACCATATTGTATACCAATGGAAAGCCAAGCTCAAGTGTTGCAACACAATATCAAACACGTGAAAATTCCAGCAAAGTGTCTTTATCACAAAGCATTTGAACCAGACATGTCCGAACACACATTTTTACAAAGTGTAAGAGTGCCACATTTGTTGTCAGTGACAAAGACAGGCCACTAATACCATGATAGGTTACATTTACAACCGCGTTCTATAGACCAATAGAAACCTGGGCTCATGAGCAACAAAATCATATCAGAAAAGGTAACTTTCCTTCCACTAGCCTTCATCAAGAAGCGCGTAAAGAAGAAAGGTCCTCATAAATATTTCAAAATGTGAGAGCGTCGCATTTTTTGTCAGTCTCAAAGATAGGGCTCTAATGCCATTATGGGTTGGACTTTCTACCCTATTCTATACACTAATACAAAGCAAGGCTCATGAGCATGACAATAATACCAAGAATGCAAGAATTCCAGCAACAAGCCTTCATCTGGAAGGACCCGAACAAGAGAAGTCCCACCGAATGTTTGCAGAATATAAGAGCGTCGCGCTGTTGTCAGTCTTACTCAAGCCATCACAGCTCCTGGCACAACAGCCTCAGCCACTTTAAGTGATATATTCCTGACAGACAAGGTCATGAGCAATGCATTGGTATATCAAATTTTCCAAAAATGTTTCGATCAGTGGTTTATCTGTGGCATCAAAAATCACATTGTACGTTTAAGCTTCACCCGGGACATACCAACTCAGGATTACAAAAGGTGTATTAAAAAAATATAGAAACGTCCAATTGCCAATTTTTTGGATTCACAAGATGCCCACCTAATCGGGGAACAGTAATGCATTGCAATTTTGATCCTAAATTCATCCCTTTTCCTGTATTTGAAAGTTGTATGCAAAAATTTTACATGCAGTGTCCAGACGGGACACCAAAAATTTCCCGAACTGCAATCATTGATCACTCATTATCCCAAGACCAGTGACATATGGATGCAATTGCTGCTATTAACATCAAAGAAGATATTTTTGCCTATCATTCGATCCATCATACCGGCATAAATTCCTTTATGGGGCTGAGATATGACCTAAAATGTAAGTGCATATTGGCCCAAAACTGAAATTTTACCAACTCACGGCACTGGACCTACAACGTTATCCTCAAAGGAGAGTCACAATGACTGACAACAAATTTTAAAAAAGTGATTTGAAATTGTGATGACTAGTGTCTTGTGAAAAACAATAAAACAGACTTCGTTTGGGAAACATTGAAACAGAGAGTCTTCTGGTAGGCCTGAGGTGTAACACCTGGCTTTCACAGAAGTTTTCTTGTGGTTATACACCAAAAATAAGTTGCCTGACAGTTTTAAATTGTTTTGCCATAATAACTGTGATGGCAAACTCTAAACTGAGTGTCACAGGTTGAAGATTAGACCTATCACTTTCAAAGATACCCTGATGATGTCACGGTTCAACTGCAAATTGAAGTTTTCAAAAGACATGTAGCTATGGAAGACAATTAATTAAAATGTGCTATTTTGTCTGTAAAAAAAAATCATTTGAATGACCATTGAGTTTATTCTGTCGCCCAGCTTTATCTACTTGTCTGTTTACATCCGAGTTTCCCAAAGTTGTGCCCTTTTGGTAGTGAGGCGGATATTATAACGATCGTTGTTATGTCACCCTGTTGCTTCTTGAAATGAAAAAAAATCTAACTTTGACCAAGCATAATATAGTTTTAATAGTTTTCAAAATTATACACACCAAAGTGCCAAGTCCAATCCTCCATCTAGACCTCGAATCTGTTGCATATCCCGTGCAATTTGTTATACTTCGACATGTTCTCACCATAACTTTAATCATGTAGAGTATGATACTTGACCCTTATCAAAAATATCTACCATTGTGATGCTTTATGTTTTTCAGGTAGCTGAGTCGGAGGTAGGCTAGATGCCCAATCTCGGGATGCAGTTGCTGGATCGGATCCGGCGGGCGGCGGAGGATGGGGGCTCGGGACCTACGGAGGCCTCGGACACCGTCAGTGCCGCCGCCGAGGATCCAGGCACGGCCGCCCCAGCCGAACCGGGTGTAATAGACAAGATGGGAGAGAAACTAACCAAAGCACTGCACGACCTGCCCTGTAAGTATTCTGCAGGACTGTTTGGGATTGTTAAATATCTTCTTTTTTTTTAAAAGAATAATTTGGCATGGGACATAACAAAGGGTTGTGATTCTTCCTAATTTTGATAAACATTTTAATTTGAGCGTCTCAGTTGTCTGAGATCCTGACATCATTCTGTCCTGTTGATTTGGAACTTGATTTTGTGTAATGGAAGGTAGCTGTAAGGGATATCCATCTTGATCTCTTGAGAAGTCCTTGGAAAGGTGACCATCAGCAACCATTGAATTAGGGGTGTTTGGTGGGGGATAGGTAAAGACCCTGTAGTTCTGCAAATGATAAAGACAATATATTTGATTGAGTGATATAAAATCTTACTAATACTTAATGGAATTTCCAGTGGCTGTAATATTGTAGAAAATACATAACAGAATTTTATTGAAAATTCGGTTGAACACTTTTGCAGAGAAAAATTGCCATTTTTATTGGTTAAGCATTTCATTTACTGGTAGATTGGTTATGTGAAGTCATTTAATTAAACAGTATTTTAAATTGCAACACACTCTTCCTGATGCTAAATGTATTGGTTAATGTTGGAATTCATAAAATACTACAATGATAATAGGACCCCTTGAATATTTAAAATTATTCAGATTTCACTTGACAAAACACTTAGTAATAATAATAATATAAATAATATAGTATAGTATGATTTTATATAGCGCCCACTTCATGACACTGCATAATAATTTTTTTCAAGAGCTAAAAATATTTCTAAAAATATCACCCAATTAATTTATAATTTAATTGAGCTGTAAGTTTTACTCAACTACAGTCTATAACAATATAATTAAAATTCACTGATTGAGGTACTGTTAGGTGCATATGACTTGATTCATTTATAGATTTCAGATTTGTTCTATGAATAGTATACAAGCTTATTTTCAAAGTAGGTCAAAGCTTCCTAAATTCAGATATATTGGGATGAGTAGGATCCAGATATACAGTGATGTATATAGACAGCTCCCACCATGGGTGTCATATAGGATCGAGATGCAAAAGCTAGCAGTCAGGCATCATGACTTGTAAGTAGTATTAACTTGGTTTTTTTAAAAAGAATATTATGGTAATGACACCAGGGACATGCCCGATTGTTTCTTTCATATAAATTATAATTAACAGTTGAACATTTTCAGGAATAAAAATTGAATACATTATTGTCACAATAAGAAAATTTAGTAACCAGGTCTAAAAGGTATCTTTTGATTCAAGAGTTTCATCCCAAAATTAATTACCTCATATAAAAGTACAGAACATATTATGACCTGCAAATTGTGAAACTCACACGCAGCTTAGAATTACCATTTCAATGGGCTGCTCGAGTGTGTGCAGTGTATCTGAAATGTGTTATTATTAGGCATGTCTAACCATCGTATAATATACAGTGGACAATCTATATTAAGTCAAAAGTGGAGTTAATATTATTTTGGTGATCGAACACTGCATATAAAGTCTTGTAGGTTTTTAAACATGGCCTTTATATTTTTGAAACATTGAATAAACTGAAAAGGCAATTTTGTTTTCAAGAGTGAAATGTTGATTTAGCCATAAAGCAATAAATGAGTGGGATAGAGGGTGACACAGGTGTAGCTGTGCTGCTCATGCATTCTGTCCCACAATGATTGATCTGAAACACCACAGTAAAAATATTGAACTAATTATCGCCGTATTGTTCAAGTCTGCTATTTAGTGACATTAAACATTTATTTTTGCGCATTTCCGAAATAAACTGTTGTATTGAGTTAAAACTCAGATCATTTTTGATGCCAGGGAAGTTCCTTAAATACGAGGGGTGTTTGGAAGTTCTGACCAATTTTTTGACAGACTTTTTTTGTTTGAAGAAACTGAATGAAATTCTCACAGAACTAATTTTAGGTATTTCGCTGTCTAGTTTGAGAATATAATGCCTGTAGGAAATGTTTAAATTACTTTTCAGTTGCCCTGGATATGTAAACTCAGTGCACCCAGTGCAGCTCAAATTTTTAGGCCAAATGCAACGAACTGGCTGTGTATTAGATCATATAATTTAATTGTGAATAAACATCTGATCATGAGAAAAATGTTTTCTTGACAGGCTTTCATTCTTTTAAAGTATATTACATTTAATTCCAGACAAATATTTATATTTCAAATTGATTTGCTGAAATAATTGCAAAATACCTTTTCCATCAGCTGTCCCCTAGCACTTCAAGTGCTTCGGCTGAAACAATCCACCACAAACAGGCACTGCTTAAGAACCTTAGGATCCAAAAAACCGGTTCATCTGCCTAATTTGCCAGATATGCCCTTCATTACTTTTGGTTATACCAAATCTTAATATGAGCTGAAAAATTGAAGATATGATAGTTATCATGAAAAATGAGGGGCCAGAAATGTCCTTTGAAACTCCCAAATTTAGGAACTGCTCAGTTTGAAGGGATTGTCTCAGCAAATGGGTTAAACATTTTCATACTTGTTTGGAATGCAATGAAAAACACTTTGAAATACTGTTAGTCTGTAAAGAAATATTTTTGGTGATCTATTCCAAAAAAAATTGAGCTGCACTGAGTTTTCGTTTCTAAGACTACTGAAAAATAAGTTAAACATTTCTTACAGGTATGATATTTTCAGAAACGATAGTGGCATATCTGAAAATGTTTCTGTGAAAATTCAATTCAACTGTTTCAAAGAGAAAGGTCTGCCAAAAAAACAAACAATCAGAACTTTCTGATTTCCCCTCATATGTCTTAAATTGATAGCTTGAGATATCCCATTACCATTAATTGCTTATGAAGATGTCAAGATGGACAGAGACGAAATAAAGACTATTCAGTCTATTCCTCAATTCAACTGCTTCCCAAAAACTTTTAATCACAGCAATTGAGGGAGCTCAGCAGGCCAAACTACTAGCTGTCAAAATATATATGATTCCACTATATAAGCCTATTCCAATACGACTGGAGATATTCCATGGATGTTGCCTAATTATTTTTTAACTCAATGAGTTTCATTCACATTATGGCTATATGTTTAAATAATCCCAATTTCCTCCAATTAGCTAGCCTTGCTACATCAAAGAGACATGCTCGAGTCCTGAGACTGAGTTGGTATAGCGTTTTAGGTTGGCGTTATAAGTCCCCAGCATAGTACTTGGGCAAACAATTAAGATAGATTAACTTCAAGGGGCTCTTGGTACTAGAAGGTTGGAAATATTCTACAAAGATCAAGCCGGTGTGTTGTTGGCTTAAACGAAAGATAAACGTAAACAATTAGGTCTCTGAAAGCAGCCAATCTATCAGTAATGCATTGATGTTAAAGATATTCAAAAGTTTATACAAATTGAGATATATTTTAAACTTTCCCTTGTTTTCTCATTGCAGTGCCTATGTGGGCTATCATAGCCATAGGCGTGGCCATTCTTCTTCTTCTCCTCTGCTGCTGCGTGTGTATATGTAAAAAGTGCTGCAAAAGAAGGAAGAAGGATGGCAAAAAGGGCAAGGGAGTTGTAGACCTCAAGAGTGTCCAGCTGCTGGGATCTGCCATGAAAGAAAAGGTAAAGTGGAGGGAACAAACCCTGTGCTCAATCTAACACTACAGATTACAAACATACAAACTATTACAAATACAAGCATACAAGCAAACAATCAAAACTATCATGCATCCAACAAACATACAAACAATACCCAATAACAAAGTCATCAATCACACTCACAAACACCGAACAAACAGGTAATCGTATGGTAGAGTTGTGGAACTAAGCTTTGCAGTTTTGCAACAGAGTAAAAATCCAAAGCTGAGTTCTGCATGTATGTAAATACATACATAATTTGTCTCACACATTCGAAACTTACATTTTTAGTCAATTTAAGTAGTTTCAAGCCGTTGTTTATGTACATACACTCTTCGGTGAATCAATATCTTATTATTTTGGTCTTCTTTTTATTTCAATTTTATCTCTTCAGTAATCCTAAAAATCAAAATACTTTTTTTGGGCTTTTGATAATATCATTCAAAAGTAACTACCTTGCTTTTTTATTTCTTAAACATAACACATTATGTAATTCATACACGAATTTACAGACGTCACTACAAATACCAAGTACATGTGATTCTATTTATGCATACACAGTTTGTATTTGTTCAAAACTCCTTTAAATTTCACAAAGTATGTTTGCTGTATTAGTCACTCTCCCTTTTATATATACTTTGAAATTCGAGTATTTACATACTTTTATGAATCTACCCACAGTCTCATCTGACCAGTAGCCTGTTATATGTACAATTCTTATTGATCAGAAAAAAGGAACGAAGCCTCTAAGCTTCTCTGTGTTGTCAGCTAGCAAAACACTTGTTTATGATAGCACTCAAAATAATGCTGCCCAAAATCCATTTGTAACATATTTATAAATGTGTCTATGGTATTGATATAGCATACACAGCACCTGATGCTATACAATCAACTAGGCCTATAGGGGTTATTAGTTCACTGAGTATATATATGCAATGTATACATGAAGTGTCAGAGCTCTGCTCTGCATAATGGACAGTTGAAATGTCCCAAAATGTTTGTCCAAGAAGATCTTGTGCCATGTTGGCTTATCTGAGCTTGTTATCAGGCATGAAAATATGTCTTGTATTTGATAAGACTTAATGTAGGTGGGTTGTCCTTTAATGTTTACTCTCAGATGAGGCTGTGTATGTTTTGTGTTGTTTGGTATTCACCCTACCCTTAGCCTTGCAAGGAAGGACACTCCGGTGAGGGTTTTTAGTCTTTCTCTTCCCACCCTTTTCATTTAACCCTCTTACATCGGCTTGACGTAGACTTAGTCTAACAACTTTCGTTTGTTCTTTTTCACTTTTTAATCTTTATACTTTTGGCATGCTAAATTTTGCCATAATTGGCTTTCTTTTGATCCAGTTTGGAATGACCCAAACTGTTTCATCTGAATTCTGTATAACCTTCAAGAATCTACAACCAAATCAAGAATGAAGTCAAAAACTTCTTCTCTGACTTTCCTCCATTTCCCTTGTTTCACTTTAACCCTTGTCTTCCAACAATCTGGACTGTGCCTTTGTGTCACCCATTATCTTGTATACTCAGTCTTGTATTCCAAATTATTCCCTCCTCAGTCTTGTATTCCAAATTAATCACTGATGACCTTTACCATTCCACTATTACTACATCTATCAATCAAGAATATCTGATTCTGTTATGCAATCTTGCATAACTCCCCCCTCTAAAAGTAGTGCTTTCCCATGCTACTGAGAGCAACTGAAACCAGACTGGTTGTCCTGGCCTGCAGACAGGGGTGTCTGGGGTGACCTGGTGGTGACCTAAATTCCCCTGACCTGCCAGACCTGCTTTGTCATCCCTCAGGCTTGCTACATGTTGCAGGTGCAGCCTGACCTTGACGAGCTGGAGGTCAACATGGAGGACAACGAGGATGCCGAGAGCACCAAGTCCGAGGTCAAACTGGGCAAGCTCCAGTTCTCCCTCGACTACGACTTCCAGAAAGGAGAGGTACGTCGCTTCCCCTCATGTCACCATTCCCTCCACAAGTTAATAACATTTGACATCTCCCGGAAAACGGTTTTATTTATATAACTGTACTGTAGTTCTTTTGTCATCAAGGTTAACAAATTCTCTTTGTTATGTCTTAGTAACGTAGTGCTATATATAGGAAATTGTATAGTCTTAGCAAAAGGACCTTATGGCCAAGTGTCAATTAAAGGTTGGATTGCAATTCAAGTTAGCATCTTAATTCTTAGTCAATGCTTATTAGATAGATCTATTTCATTTTATTACATATATATATTTAGTACTTTCAATTGCGCTGGTGCGAAAATGCATGATATTGACGCTTGTATGACTTCACCATCTCACACGTTCATGTACAACTGCAGCTTTCTGTGGGAGTCATCCAGGCCTCTGAACTGCCTGGCATGGACATGTCTGGAACGTCAGATCCCTACGTCAAAGTCTACCTGCTCCCAGACAAGAAGAAGAAGTACGAAACCAAAGTGCATCGCAAGACGCTCAACCCTGTCTTCAACGAGACTTTTGTCTTCAAGGTATTGTTTCTCAGAAAAATGATCAAATTCAGGATTGTTAAACCACTGCGTTGTCCATTTGCTAGCCTATATATATATAGGGGTCTGCACATGCAGTTCCATGTGGTCCATAGTAAAGGAAGGAGTTGTATCTATTGTAGTAGAATGCTTGCCATTATGGGAAAAATAAACAAACTATGAGAAGTGATGGATAAACAATTGCTACAGCATTTTCTTTGTTGTAAAGGTTACAGGTGATTTCATTAGTACACATTTCAAATAAACTGTTGCTTTCTTTTAGAATATGCAATAATTTTCCATTTTATAGAATGTGCCGTATGCTGAAATTGGCTCCAAGACCCTGGTGTTCGCCATCTATGACTTTGACCGATTCTCCAAACACGACCAGATCGGTCAAGTCCAGGTGCCCTTGAATTCTGTGGACCTCGGGCGAGTTGTGGAGGAATGGAGGGACCTCTCAAGCCCAGAAAACGACAGTGAAAAGGTGAAGCATTATGGTATTCAAGTGTATAAGAAAAAATATTAATGTTAGCTAAATTCCAGATAATAAAATATGTACCAATAAGTGCAATAAATCAAAATATAAAAGATGTATACTTTGCAACTTGACACATACAGTACAGTTACACTTATAATTTAAAACCACATCCATCTAAAGTTGCCTTTTCACAAATGAATCATCTTAACAAGCCGATTTACATCAGACATGTCCAGAGTATCTCCAGCAGTAAGGTACAATTTCATAAGTTGTTTTCTAAATCTAAAATTGCAATTTGGAAACCAAAACCAAACGAAATGGGACTGAAACATTGTTTCTTGTTGCTGTCGCCTAATGTGATGTTTTTACTTGGTAAGTAATATTCGCCATTGTAAGGCGATTATTCAATATCTAGGAGTGACATACTTAGACTGTAGCTCATATATATATCCAACAGTCTAGCTAGCCATTTTATTTTCTCACCCACATGTCTTCGGAATTTCCTCCGGACACAGCACTTACATTTATTTTCCTTTCGTAGCCAAAACAGAACATGCATGACACTAGTCTCTTCAGTTTGGAAGATTTTTAGCAATTTCTGAGCTAAACGATTTTCATCTGTCCCTGACACATGAAAGGGAAATTGCAGTATTCGAAATGCATGGGAACTATGGCTTTGCTGAACTGTGTAGAGATCACTGAATGTGCGTAGTGCTGGCCTCAGGACCAAGGGTATACAATGGTAGTGATTTCGTACTTAAAGTAGTATGTCGTTGAAAGTATCGAAAAAAATGACTGTTTCGTCAGACAACATGTTAGAAAAATAGTGCAATAGAAAACTGTAGGAATGATATTCTTTCGAGTTTACTTTCTCTTCTTCTGTTCTTTTGTTATCTCTTATTTCTGTTCAGTTACTCTTTCATTCTTCTCTTGAGTTGTTTGGACCGTGTTGTAAAACCAGAAAATGAAGCCGTGTAAAGACTAAAAGTAAACCACCTTTATTCCTCTATTCGCATTTCTGCACAAATAAATTGAATGTTATTGACAAAAACAAGAGCATACAAAGTGCTTCATTTTCACTCTTCTGCAGTTTTGAGGCTTTGTAAATATGTGAATGTGTATTGTATACCCTTTTTCCTGCTGAACCATGACCAGTGCAGTCACTGCTGATATTGATGTTTAGCTATTCCTGAGTTATTGAGTCATGCAAACTCATGACTTTAATTAGTGCTAAGATGAATGAGCTGGGTCAACATCTCCACAGAGTTCTTTCATGTGTGATCTTGATTCTGCTCCCTGTCTTTTTGATGTTGTCCGTCGTCTTTTCTGCATGCACCAGCACTTTATCACTTAAACAGTAAATCAGATGTTTTGCTTGTGAATGATATTAATCTGACAATCAATCTCTGAAATTTTCATAAACCATTTTCATTTGCTTCAGGACAGTAGATTGGAACTTATACGAAAGTTTTTCAAGATTCGGCTCATTTTGAAATTTTTGGTTATGACCATTTTACTAATAACTCGAAAATTAATATTGTTAGTAATTTATGACGCTCAGTTACAGTCCTCTGTCCAATTATATTGTCAATTTGTATAAAGTTCAACACATTTGCTTGTCACTGGTCATACCTTCAATATTGTAAATACCTGTCATATTGTAACACCCGGAATTATTGTTTATGTACTTTTCGGTTACCTGTACTTAGTGCGTACAGGTTGCCAGCTGTTTTGACTTTGTACAAGTTGGCAATGCATGCTGTATTAAAAAAAGTAAAGCATTTTTATATCAGATTTATACTTTTTCTCTTTAGTGTTTGGATGATCTCCACTCTTTACTATATACTACTCTTTATGTCTATTTTCCTGAGTTAAACTGTCTTTTTTATCCTATTGAGTTCCTATCTATCAACAACTTCCAGTAGGAATGTGATAAGTCTTAACTGTGTTTAACAGATGAAGCACATGTCTCCCATGTGCATATAAGGGATAGTATGCTTTGCAATCAACTTGTCTTTTGGGTCACCACATCAATTGTTGGTCCACTTTAGTTGTCGCCGTCTGCCCCTGCCCTGACTTGTTGATGACGTTTGTGGCTGTTGTTTCAGGAAAACAAGCTGGGTGACATTTGCTTCTCACTCCGCTATGTCCCCACGGCCGGAAAACTGACCGTCGTGATCCTGGAGGCCAAGAATCTGAAGAAGATGGATGTTGGGGGATTGTCAGGTCAGTCGCATGTGCAATTGGTCTTGCGCTTACACTTACCATCAAATTTTATATCAATTTTATTATTCATGTACAGTGTAGAAATATAGTAATTTTACAATTTATCGATGGTAGAAACAATTTTACATCTATTACATAATATAAGGTCTACAGACCTAAACCCTTCCCTTATATGAGTAAATACAAACCTTCTTTATTCAGAAATAATTTATAACATCTTGAAAGCTAAGCTGATTTTTAAAATTGGATGGACAAAAAAATTTTGTCTTGCATTTTATCAAATTACAGCTTGAAAACATAAAAAACAAAAAACCGTGAAGTAATAATGAAGTATTTGAAAAAAGAAAAAAAAGAAAAACAATCTATTGTGCCATGATACATATATTTGTTGTTTGGATGTACTTCATATACTGCATTTTCGCCATGAAGAGAGCAGTTCTACTGTTGTTTATTTTGGATTTTGTTTCAAACTCAATCTACATGGTTTGTAATTGTTCTGGCCTAGACATTGTATATGATGCACTTTGTCTCTCACATAGATGAGCACATATGTTGTTTGTATGTATTTATGATGTCTCAGGTCTTATTTGAAACTATTATGATAAGTAACGAGTTTAACTCAAGAAATGTGAAGTGTCTCTTCAAGCAATCCTGGTCTCCAGGTAGGTATACATCTGCACTGTGGATCTATTTTTCAATATTCCATTTTTGCTGCTTGCAAATTTTGCACATCTCTTTGACTCTTTCTTAAAAAAAAAGCATAGAAGTCGTTTGGCTGATGACCTGAGAAAAGGAAAACAAGCAGTTAAACGCTGTAGGTTAATTAATGTTGTTGTATATCACCGATTGGTGTTGTGACCCATTATGTGTTATCTCGAAACAGATCCATACGTGAAAATATCCCTGTACCAAGGAACCAAAAGGTTGAAGAAAAAGAAAACCACTATCAAGAAGAGAACTCTGAACCCTTACTACAATGAGTCCTTTACGTTTGAGGTCCCTTTTGAACAGATCCAGGTAGAGTGACGGTGTCGGTACTGCCTCTGGTGGCAGTCGTGCATACTATCCCTCCCTCTGGCCGCTGTCTTATTGATATCGTTAAGTCCTGTTAAGTCCTGGTGAAGGTGCCAATGTATCCTCTGACTCTTGGATAACCCGATTAACATCAACTGATGAAACCTGATTGTACACGATCTTCTTCTTATCTATACAATACCCAATATTTGCATATGGTATACTTACGTGAAGATTTTTTTATCTGTGGGGATGATTGGGAGTACTTGCAATCGGAGCGTTTGCCTATAAGCAACATTGGTAGGTGATTGCATCACTTCAACATCAGTGTTATTATAGCCACTCAAAAGGCTGCACCAATAAAGCGAATACACCATGAAGGAAAGTGACCCAACTCAATATGTCATCTGGCCAGTAGAGACCCGCTGCCCTGTTGTGACAAACAGTAGACATGGGAGACCTGTAGCTCCTAGTGTAGTGTTTAGCACAGTAGAAAAGTTGCAGTTGATGTACCCTTGGACATTGCAATAACAAAAAAAAAGAAAAAAAAAGTGATCTATGCTCAAGATGAACTCAGCTGCACATTCAGGTTTCATCTGAGCATTGCACGATTTGCACGATATTTTGTAAGTGAGTGTGGTAAACTCGTAAGGTGTTTGTGTCACCTTACAATTTCCAGGAACTACTCAAAATTTACCTCAAAATTGTGCTCACTTGAAAGCAATGTCTATGGGAATTAGTTTTGTTGTGTTCTGGGGGAGATCGTAGTTCATAGATGTTGTAAGACGACACAAACATCTGGCCTTGACCCACTGACCTCGTTACCTTGACCTCAAGTGACCTCTGCTCTCTTCTGGTTGCCATGGTGATTGATGACTGTGATGTAAAATGGTGCTTTATCGTGAAGCTAACTTCTTGCCTTCTTTTTTTTTCTTCTTCTTCATTCTGCCAGATCCTTATGTTAAACTTTCTTTGATGCTAAACGGCAAGCGCATTAAGAAGAAGAAGACGACAATTAAGAAGTGCACTCTCAACCCCTACTATAACGAATCGTTCACGTTTGAAGTACCATTTGAACAGATTCAGGTATTGTACTAAGTGCAGTGTAGATATATGTGGTTGTTGATCACACCCAGCAGTGTTTAGACTGCCATAGATCGAGGCCTCCCAAGGCGCAGTAGGTGATGACCTAGAACCATTGTACCACACGGTGCTCCAGGTGGACGTTGGAGTATACCCACGTTCTCTCTTTAGTAGGACAGCAAAGTGTCTTGACCCCATCTCGCTTATCATTCTGGACCCTGTGTACATCTCATCAGCCTCACCTGTGCCTTACATTTATATACCAACTCGAAAGTCCATCCTCTGTAGTTACGTGTCTCAGCACACCTTCTTGAGTCACTCCGTTCCAACTTATCGACTTCCGAATGAATCTGACTATGCTATCAGCCAAATCTTCTATTCCGGCAGATTTAGATGAGCTTGCAAAGCATATATCATTTGACACTGTCATTGTATACTGCATACCATACTGCATTTCATTTATTACATGTATTTCTTGTCATGCACAAGTAAACGTAACCATTTCCGCATGTTGAAAGTGGTAAATCAAATTTTTTCACTATCAAGTTTTTTAGTCATACCTTTAAATTTCATGCTGACTTTACATCAGAACGTGAGATTGCTTTTAGATAGTTTTACAAAAATTTTTCAAAGTTGCCTTTTGAATCTATAATTCAATCAGCAGTGTTTGCTCAATACAGATTGTACATACACACCTCTTCACTCATCATTCATTTAGTTTCTGTTAGCACCATGTTTAGTTTAACTCGTCTGTGATGATCCCTTCCCTAAAACATTCATTTCTTAGTATTATTTTAGATTCTATTTTGTTATAGTACCCCTTTAATTTGAACAACACAAATAAGTTTTCCGTAGTTTCAGTTACGTTTATTCGGTTATCTTTACAATCCCAAACCAATCTGTATCAGGATGCTATGTAGAAGTTGTTTGGTTCGATGAATTTTGCTGCACACCATTTTGAAGTAGTGGCATCTCATTATTCCCTCCGACCAAACTGTTACTATTGTTTGGTGGCCATTATGCCTGTCCTGCTCCTCAGTGCACCGTGTTAGTTCTTAGCTTCATTGGATCATCATCGCTGGATTGAAGTCGCTACAAAACATTTCTCTTGTTTTAACCCCCTTTTTTTGGGATTCTGGTACTACCAACTTCTCTCTGCTTTGGAATGCTTATCTTTGTAGCTAGTCCTATTTATTCCTGAACTCTTTGCATTTACTAATATACATTAATGTGAATTTTATACTTTATACACTCATTACATCTCTAATGCATTTGTAGATAGTAAGACGTAAACATCTATTGGTGGTAACTCCAATAGGTGTTTTAACTTTAAATGGCTTTATATGCATAACTTATTTTGAATTTCACACGCAACGTACCTTACTCGTAACCATGAATTTTGATTCTAGTTTTGTATGTATGATATTGAGCAAATGGTTTCGTGATCGTTATTTGCAATCCTGACATTTTTGAATTGAGTTATAATATTTACGCCCTGGCTTTGCAGAAAGTGACGCTGATCATCACGGTGGTTGACTACGATCGTATCGGAACATCAGAGCCAATCGGACGTGTCGTGCTTGGATGCAACGCCACGGGAACGGAACTCCGTCACTGGAGTGACATGCTGGCCAACCCGCGTCGGCCCATCGCCCAATGGCACACGTTACAGGAAATGCCCGAGAAGAACTAAGATCGACCAATCAGCGCCAAGCAGACGAGGATCATGTGACCAGGTGGTGGTCACTGCGCATTGTGAAAAATTGTCAGAAAATGTCATCATCTCTCACGAGACTATTCGATGTTATGATTCAGAAACAATTTATAGAAGAACATACGGATTACCACGGTACTTAAGACATTGTTCAAAAAAAGAAATTTGATGGAAAGAAAGGACCGTGTGTTAATTCTCTCTGCTCGTCGTCTTGTGTATGTTGCCAGTGGTGTTTGGTTGCCTTGGATACCCCTCGAGGTCACCCTCTGGTCCCTCACCAATGTCATGTGAATTTGACCTTGACCGTGTGAATTAACGACCTTGACCTCATCGTATACAAGCTCGTTGCTTCCAAAGACGGCTGCCAAACCACCAACAAAGATTGGACAAAAAACTTTTTAATTCATCATTTTCACAATCTCATGTGATATTATAAATCAAACATAGACATAATATTATAAATGCTATTAGGTGAATCTTAATATATGAGAAAGGGTAGTTACTGATATTCACTTCATTAACAGACTCAAATAGGGGTCCAAAATGGCCAAGTAATTCATCATCAATGCAGTTATTGTCTTTAACATTTTCGTCAGACAGGTGCAAGGTAAATCTAGTTGAATATGCTTACATCTAACCGTCAAGTATTTTACCTTAGCCTTAGTCTTGCTTTACATTGAAAAAATGTACCATCTCGTGGAAAAGTTAATGATGCAAATGTGAAAATTTTACTTTGACTTAATTTAGGCGTACCTATCGATCACATTTCTGTAGGCAATTGTTGATAAGTTATTGCTCAGGCAAATGTGAAGGAAAGTAGCTGTTGTGTAAGTTTATTCAATTCAAGTGTTGGCAATATTATGGTCACTCGGTGTAATATTTGGCTAGTCTCAGTAGATTGGTGTCTTTGCACGTTGGCAAGCTACATCACGCCCCCTGGGGAATTGTGCTTGAACTAAACAAATAGCATGTGTTAGAAATCTAAGGCTGATTAATATTATAATTCATTTAAATTAGTGATTAATTCGATGCTAGTTGATTCGCTAGTGGTGAGTGGTTCTTGTAATGAAAGCTCAATTTAGACAGGAGTAGTTGCGAGCAGGTTTTCAAAACAAATGACTTTACGATTATCATATTCCTCTTCACAATGGAGGCTGATCCCACAATGTTCCAAGATATGTGACTTTTACATTCCAAAATCACTAGAAACTTTCCACTTTGAATCGTTCATTTTTGCTTGTGTAGAAAGACAGTCCGTGGAACGTAGTCGCTTTAAATAATCATATTAGCTTGGACGTTATGGTACCACTCTCCCGGGGTCTCCCAAACTGAATATAAGAGCATATACTATATGGATATATATATATAAACGTTATTGTATAAAATATTGTACACAGGTTTGTGTTGATTAGTGAACATGTATATAGTAGAGAGGATATTTTATTTTTGGAAAACGTTCTGTTGGTTCCCCGGTATTTCATCAACTTTGTGCAATTGGTTGCCCTCTGGAGTGGCATATTATACACCTATCAACATCTATATAGTTTCCTGTTCTAAAGCAACTGGTTTCTCTATATAATATAAATATATTAGCATATTATCAATGTAGGAAGTTGTTATCAGTTAATGAGGTAGAGGATTGTTAAGTTTCTGTTGGAAGTGAACCCTGACGAGGGTAGAATGCACGCGTAGTTAGAAAAAGAAAGTCGCAGCAAAGTCTAAGGGCCAGTAGATACCCGGTGCAAAGAGACCTCCACTCTTTTGTAAATTTGTAACTAATGTACAAAGCAGATTGTACACTTACATATATAGGAGCCTGCACACATCTTGGGCTGCTTGAATCAACAAGGAGCTTCTACAACTTTGCATGAATATTCTGTTGTGATTCGAACAAATGCACCTTCTAACAACAACACACTGTACTGAGTGTCTACTGGCCCTTAACATGGAGGTTAGGTTCCTGAGGTATCCCTACCTTTGGAAGAAGAAACTGTTTCCATGGTAACAGTGATGTGTGTGGCTTTGCCTATATCATCATGGATTCCAGGCCCTGGTCAGAGAGGAGGTCAGATGGACATCATAGGGTCCCTCTTGTGCCCGGGCCTCAGGTCGTGTAGTGTAATTGAGTATGTGATCATTGTAAATTTAATCTCATTGGAGGTGACAAAATACTACATGCTGTGTATGATCTTAAGAGTCCATGTTAATAAACTAATTGGTCTAGTCAGATCATGTTTTGCTTTGTTCTTTAAAACACAAACATTACATTTCTTTACACAAATAAAAACAACAGGACAACAAAATTTTGTATGGCAGTTGTGGAATGAATAATGCTGCTTTATTATTACTTTGGCATACAGAAATTACAGACATTACAAATGATGCATTGTGAAAATGGCTATAGACCAAACATGAATGATTTACAGGCTTTTAAACAAAATTGACACGGAAATTGTTACAGCAACAAACAGGCCTACTGACATTGGTAATTGCAGTACTTACAACAAAATATTTTAGGAACCATATTGCTATGATGCAAAATATTAAACTATTATATGGGTCAAAATTTGAAAACCTTGAAATTTCAGCTGAAAAAAATTTGAAAATTTTTCGGTCCAGAAATGCCTATTTAAGTTGGCATTGGGTAGGTCAAACAATCAGCTATCACTGCACTTTCATGTCCAAGGGTCCCAATGCTCTGCTGATCTGTACTGAAGTGATAAATACAACTGTAATGATTTTTGACTGTCATAGAAATCACACTTGCAACTAAACAATCCTGACCACTATAGGGCTAAATAATCAATTACCAATGATTAGGAAAGTGGTATGCATGCTTTGGACAAAGTTTCAGGTCTCTAGCCCAATTATTTTTGAGATACTGCATTTTTGTCAATTAAAATACCAAATATGTGTGTCACTAGCATCATGCCTATAACTTGAAATCCGCTCCACTTAGAGTTGAAGAATGTATTACCAAGGTATGGGAAAGTGGCTATTCTGCACACAATGTCATTATTAAAGTGACTCATGCGTGGTACACTGCACATACTTCTGAGCAGCCTGGTTGCCTAGCAACATAGCGTCACAACTGCTGCAGGCCCTGAAAAAGTTGTGACGTTACCATTTTCTGGTCTCTTTTTTTTAACAGCATGGCAGCCAGTAATTTGCTATTTAAATGAGATCTAATGCAGCTAGAAGCATAATTATTTTTTTATTGAATGCAGTAACACCTACTCTATGCTAATTCAAAGTTTCAGCTTCTCGTCTTAATCAAAAGAATTTTCTCAACTAATTTCAGTCAACTGTGTCTAAAATTGTCTTTATTTCTTTAAATTGACTTTGGCATAGTCATGGTACTGCAGTTAAAAAACGACTCGGTGAAATTTTTTTATTTTTGGACATTTGTTTGACAATAACCTGTTTATGATATATGCAAATTTAAAAAAAAATCTGTATGATCGTTTTCCTAAAATTTGATTACTGCCAAAATTGATGCATGCAAAATCTGCAATTAATTAGTGTGTTTGTGCCCTTTGAGCTCTTACAGAAAAAAGTATTTTAACCTTTTTCTTCAAATTTGTGGCAAATGTATTGGTTTACATCCATGGGAAGACATTTTTGACATTTTTGTGTGACAAATGCATGTAATGCTTTATTGGTACATAACCAAAAACTAAATTGATAACTTTTAAGCAGTCATCAGGCCAAATATGCTGTTACCATGGCAACCAAACGAGTAGGTGAAATTTTTTAATTTTTGGAATGTATGGGTCCCATAGACTACCTGTGCAAAATTTTAGAAAAATCTGTATGATCAAACTACCACGCTTGAGTCACCTTAAACTATATTTCAGGTCTCTATGACCGATGGTTATTGAGATAGAACATTTTCTTGAACCAGAAATCTAACGACAGAAAAAAAAATACTATTTTCACCAATAGTTTGGATTCTGAATAACGAAGATGATCTCCACTACTCCCTCAAGTGCCCAATGTCACTGCTGAACCATATTTCAGATGCTAGACAATGATAAAATGTCATCAGCACCCCATATTGATTAGTAACTTCTGAGGAGCATCAAACTTCATACTAAGCATGTCAGATTCAAAGAAAATGCAGAAATGTCATGTAATATTATGTTGAAACACTTATTGTTAATAAATATTCAACCAATTTCAACTGCAGTGACCTGCAACAAAATTTTAGTGAGTTAAAGGCAATAAGTCATTTTTGACATGATGCTAATGACAGCGTGATGCTAATGATAATTAAGGTAAAAGTATTTGCTGGGACCAGTGCAAAACTAGCAGTCTGAGAAAATGTGCATGCAATGCTTATGAACAACAGAATCATGTTCACAGTGATTCTGGCCCAGAAATATGCAGTCAAAATGGAGCAGAAAGGCGTTTGCTAATGACAAATTTAGAACAACTGACATGCCAACAGCAAAACTCAAATATTGTGGTTTACATAAAAGATGCAGAGCTACAGATAGTGCAGTCATTTTCTAGGGTTCTCAGACAACATCAGACACAAGGTTTTCTCACCGAATGTGTGTCCCTTTCTTTTTTATAAAGAAACAAATCTGGTGTGATGCTACTGACGCAATATTGGGGACATTGACACAACAATCTCCTGCTCTTATACTGAATATTATTTCAGCTCTTGCTAACTTGATTTTAGAAGGGTGATAGTCAAGTCTCAATGTTAGGATGAGTTTAATCAAATCAGAATTCTGTACTAGTTTTTGCAATGCAATCTTTCAAAGAAAATCTAGGGGGAGACAGGCCATTTTCGGGGGGGTCGGCCACTTCAACGCTATTTTTGGATGGGACAAAAGTAACCTGTGACATATTTTTTGTGATACAATTTTTGCTAATATCCTAGTCTATGACAAATAACAACCAGAGGTCCTGCCTTTGCCTTCCTGTCATCATAAATTATTGTTAAACACTGGAGACAAGAATTTCAGACTTACCAAATTTTGACCCATATAATGTTTAACTTTTACATATATAAAACACATTGCAAAATGTTTTCAATTCAAGATGGGCCGCGTGTACCATAAAGTAACGCATAAAATAACATTTTTGCAATTTTGACGAATACTGACATCATTGACACTTCATATTTGCATACACAACACAAAATATCTATAATGGCACCATTCAGGTATGCATACATATTATGTTGATAAACATAAAATCACTTTGGCATATTCTTATATTTGCAATATTTTCATATCTGTTCGATGTGTTCATTTTATTTCTTCTTCTTCCCCTTCTTTCCTTTCTTTCCTTTCTTGCCAGACTTCCCTCTGTTGCCTTTCTTTCCGGATGATGGCTTCTTGTTGTCTTCAGTGGTCATTTCCCTGTGGAACATTTCAATAAACCAAATTAATATGCATTAAAGATTGTTAGCTCAGACTCTAGCTACCAAAAACAGAACTGGTAATAAAATTGAGGACACTTTAATGGTATATCTTACAGAAAACACAATTATTCACTAACAGACCACTGAATATTAAATATTCAGTGGTCTGTAACATCTACAATCCCAAACCAAACAAATTAAATCAAATTTTATCTGCAATAATTCAGAAACAACGCATGTAAAATGTGTCACCTACTTCTCATAGGTTTCCATTGGCCACTGCACATAATAAGAGAAAGTCCAGGGCCTGGTGACTCCCTGTTCTTCCTTGAGGCAATCCAGGTGCTTTCGCCTGTCCAGGTTCTGGTCCCTTCTGACCAACAGTATTTGCCTTCTTTCAAAAGCCCTCTGTTTGAGTTGTTCTCTCTTCTGTTCCTCTTGCTTCTCCAGCTAAAAAGGTGAAATATTTAAGTGATAATGGATTATTTAATCCAATAAACTCAGTCTAGTTCAGAATGTAGGTACACTAAATGAAGTGACTTTCTTCAAAAATGCTTTAACGCTAGTACGCATCTGTGGCAAGTCCCGCTTCCCTTCAGGATAAACTGAGTTAAACGTTGAAGTTTAACAACAACAGTATGAAAAGCAGTTGTGGATTTTAAAATTGTTTATCAAAAGCCACCATATTACCTCCTTCAACCTCATTCTTTCCTCTTCCCGTCTTCTTTTCTCTTCTTCTTCTGTTTTTCTTTGGATTTCTTCCAGCTCCCTAAATGTGCCATTGTCAAATACATCATTAGACTACATAAAATCCTTTTTGGACAATCAGAAAGGTTCTGAACAAAAAACAAAAAAAGAAGGCTTACTTTTCTTCCAAAATTCTCATATTATCCACTTCTTCCTCCAGAGCGCGCTTCATCTCCTCAGCATTTTTCCTGTCTGCGACCAGAGCAGAAATCGCTTCATCGTCAGCCTTAAAACAAAACGTTTTTAGATCAGTTCTCCACCACTGAGTACAGTAAAGTATGTTACCATCTACTGTCATAAATAACCTCAGAATATTTTTTTTATTCATGAACTTTTCGTAGTTCATCAAGGTTATACGGTGACTTACAGTCATAGAGAAGATGTTGGTCGCTTTTATTTCTTGTTAACTTATCACTTCTTGTTGAAAATGAGCTTCATAAGCCTAATCGGGAGTATGGTAAAGTGATTTGGATGGAGATGGTGACGTGAAGAAAGAACATTTTCACATTCCCGTACTCATGCTCTTGAATTTACCCACCAATTGCAGCTTTCTTAAGTTAAATTCTGGACTTTTTTGCAGTGGCCCTATGTATTCCTTTAGCAACAGTCTTACTATAAGTCTTGTACAATGAGAGGCTTGGAAATATCATTTACAGAAAAAATTATTCTGAGGTTACTTGTGGTAGGAGACGGTTATGCATATACGTTACGGTACTCGGCGGTGGAGCTGTGCATAAACACAATAAAGTTACATCATTACATTCGATATCTTAAGGCCCCATTTCATCGCATAAGTCCTGCAGGTCCTGTTAGTCCTGTAAGTGCAAATATGTCCGGATATGTCCCTTTTAAGTCCAAGTAATTCCCATGTTAGTTCAATATGCATGACAGACTCCCATAAGTCCAAATATGTTCAAACAGGTCCGGTAAGTCCATATACTCCCTACAAATCCTCATACATCCTCTGTGTCCTTGTACGACCTGTATGTTTCAATAAGCCCAAATACGTCCCAGTAGGTCCAGATATATCTCATTATCCCATGTCTAGCCAACTTTTGTCCCTCATACTGAGCTTTTCCCTGGTCAATACAGATTGAGAGAGGGAAATACAACAGAAAGAAACAGGGATATATTTAGTTCAACCAATCAAATTCCTTTGGCTAATTAGCCAGCAGGGATATACTGAAAGATAGTGAGATCAACAGGGATATACTGGAACTGACCAATCAAAAGACAACAGTGCCCCTATATATCATGCTTATTAGCATGTAGATACCAGCATATTTGCTGATTGTTGTGATTTTAGGCAATTAAGTGCTGCCACTTAAGAGTATAGATTTTTTTTTGTAGCACAGCTGCATTCACATTGAGTGCTTCAAAACTGTTTTACATTGATATAAAATAAAAGTATTTTAAAAAAAAGGACATGGGATAAAAAGGTTATACCATGGGTTGCAGAAGTATATCCCTGGTATAGTCACCCTCGACCCCCGTATATCCCTTGACCCTTCGGGTCTCGGGATATACTGGATCTTGGGTGACTATACCAGGGATATACTGCCTCCACCCATGGTATAACCTCATAGTATGTCCTGCTATGTCCCAGTATGTCCTGCTATGTCCCAGTATGTCCAGCTATGTCCCAGTTTGTCCAGCTAAGTCCCACTTTGTCCAGCTAAGTCCCACTTTGTCCAGCTAAGTCCCAATTTGTCCAGCTAAATCGCGGTTTGTCCAGCTAAGTCCCGATTAGTCCAGCTAAGTCCCGGTTTGTCCAGCTAAGTCCCAGTTTGTCCAGCTAAGTCCCACTTTGTCCAGCTAAGTCCCGGTTTGTCCAGCTAAATCCCAGTTTGTTCAGCTAAGTCCCAGTTTGTCCAGCTAAGTCCCACTATGTCCAGCTAAGTCCCAGTTTGTCCAAGTAACACCCCATGAGTACTACCGCTTCTTGTTGCATCCTGTCAGTCCCATTTTGTCCTGCACGGTCCCTCGAGTCCTCATTACCCCTTCTAAGTCCTGTGTGTCCTGATATTCCAAGAATGTCCAGTAAAAGTTTCTTTGTCCCTGGAAGTGGCTGCTTCAGACAATTGCATGTCACATTCCAAAAGACAACAGATTTTGAATGCTTTGGCTGTTGAAGCCTTATGAACTAAACTCTGCCCTTACTGGCTTGTGCACCTATAGACTTTTATGTGCATTCTTGAAAACCAGAAAAGCCGTCTATAGGTCAAGAAACTTTCAAAGAATACACACCAGACATGACGCTATATATATCTTCTGTTGGAATCAAGAATAATTCAGTAAGAACTGATGATCGAGCAATCTGGACTTGAATATAACTTTTCTGATTAGGCAAATAATTGTGATGAATCATAACAATTATGATTTATATATAACTTGCGAAACCATACTACTGAATTTTTAAACTAGTGAATATAAACTTTTTCTCGATTCCAGCATGTATTCAAATTCCCCAAAAAGAAAGATTGAACCAAAGTCAATTACTAAAAAGTTAATCAAAATATACAACAAAATAGTTGATGAACTGACCATCTTGTCCAGCATGTTGAGGTGCTCCTCTTCCTCCAAGGCAGCTTTCGTGATTCTCTGTTCCTGCAACATGGACACAGGCGTCTTAATCGGACTCCTCTCTTTCTCCTCCGAAAACCTCACTTGTTTCAACTTATTCGATGATGAGTTTTTAGCCTTTTTCTCCTTTAGTGGCATTTTGAGTAATTTAACTCCAGGTGTAAGGAGTAACTGGTTAGTGATTCCCTTTCCTCTTTTAAGTGTCACTTTAAATCCCTACGGGAAGTTTTATATCACAATGCCATTTTTCAGAAGTAACCACAGCTCGCCCACGCACAACTCTTAACAGAAAAGTTTAAAATATTGGTTTATGTTGAGCGGTTATCCTGATCTGCGTTCCCGGAGTAAGGTGTTTAAACTGCCACTGATTTCACTGGAATGTTTAATATTGTTTATAACTCCCAACACTACAGCCCCTACTTAAGTTAAGTGTTAAGGCCAGGTCCTTTCTTGCATTGATTTCTGCTGATTTCTTTTCTTCGTGTGTCCACAGGCACAGAGATGAGGTTGACTGTTTTACCTGAGCAATAATCAATGTTTTCAGCTGAGGACTGCATTCCTAATGAGTGGTTTGTGTGGTTTCTATATAAACACAATCTACAAGGACAAAGTCTCCTCAATTAAACTGGCTTTTAAGGTGGCAAGATGGAGATTTCAATTGGTAGAGACATGCACAGGACAACATGCCACCTCAATTGGACCCTGTTTGCCATAAACATCACAGAGGTTAAGCGTATGTGTTGTTCATAAATTAATTCAGGCAATAATGAGTCTCTAATGACAAGTTTAAGTGTCTTGCCTAATTTCCAATCCAGCAATGTCTCAGTTGCACATTATTGTGGCAACATGTGGCTGGCATTTGTGTGAAGATTTCAACAGCATGTGATTCCAGCATCACAATGAGAAGTTAAACATTTTAGTGTTGGTAATGAGTGGTAATAATGTTCTAAGTTCATATCCCTTGCTGTTTTTATGTATAACAGCATGATCTCCTCTCTTACCCGAGATCCGGGGCCTTTATTTCGAAGTGCCATCTGATGCTAAAATACTTTTCCGAAAACTAGTTTCATAAAGTTCTGCATTGACAAAGAAAACACAAAATCTGACTTGATAAGATTTGGTGATGTTTTGTTCTGTCAAGTGCTTGATTGGTTCTTGCAAGGCAACTCGTAAGTAGCTTCTTGACTGTGTCTGTATTTATAGTCAGCGTTTCTTTTTGAAAAAAAAGTAAATGACAAATATTGGCAAGAAAGTGAGTACTGACCTATTTCGGTCAAAAATTATATGACTCTACAATATCTTCTTGACCAATACGTGTATCCCATTACTCACAGGATATTTTCAGAACAAAGGAATTGTTATTGAAGTGCATTACATGCCTCTGGATGATTGAAAGCTCCATGCTTGCAAAGTTTTTACAGAGAAGTTAGGTTTCTAAACTTGGAATCATCCATTGTTCACTCTGGAAGTTAAAGAAACGAAAGTAATCAACCCACTGACCTCTAATACCCTTAATTCTTCCTCCATCCTCATTTCCTCCTCCCTCTTTCTCTCTTCTTCCTGCTTCATCAGTTCTGCTTGGATTCCTCCAATGTTGTTCAACATGTTCCTCTCTCTGAATCTTGCACCTTCGGAAATCTGTCTTTCACCGTCCCTCTTCTTTGCGGCTTCAGCTTTCTTCCTTTCCAGCTCCATCTTTCTGTTGAACAACAAGATTGGTAAAATATTGGTAAAAAGGGGAAGTTTTTGAAAGGGCCCATATCAAGAAAGATCTCTTCCACATTACACAGCCTACATGATACATCTTTGAGCTATTGTAATAGTTGCTCACTGTAATACTTTTATGTATACATAAAGAGCAATGTATAAACGGAATTATACAGTATTATGAGAGGATGTTTTTTGTGTTTTTCACATGGATTAGTGACTCTAGTCTAGTGTAGTATACATTTCTTCTGCATTTGAAGCAGAATTCTCCTATTCTAACCCCTACCTCTTGGCTTCTCTCTCTTCTTTTGCAGCTTTCTTCTCAGCAGCCAACTTCTTCCTTGCAGCCATCTCTGCTTGTTTGGCCAATTCTGCCTCAACAGCAATTCTTTCAATGTCTTCCTGAAGTTTCTGAAAACAGAAAAGGAAGATTTTCAATTGTGGATAGCATTTTATAAACTTCATTGAGATGTAATAAGTCCTGACTCTTTTACAAAATAAATGTGTGATAAGGAGCTGAAACCATCATTTTGGAAAAGGGGAAGTTACAGTATGTATGATTCTGACGTGTTGGTGGTACGTATTGTACTTCGTGTGAAAAAAAGTTTTGCTGTAAACTGATCCCATGGAAACTCAAATGGCACACAGTGGCACAGTGCATATTCATTAAATATACACCATAGAGCTTGCATGGATTTGTTAATGTTGGCTTCACAATTTATAAGATTAAAATACATGTAATGATATATCACAATACCATCATTACCTTTTTCCTCTCAGAGGCTTCTTGTTCCTGCTTTATCATTTCTTCTTCCTTTTCTTTAATTTTCTGCTGTAATTCCAGCATTTCTTGGAGTTTTCTCATCTTCGCCTCCTCTCTTTCTTTCCTCTGTCTTGCTTTTTCTTCCTCTATCTTTCTTATTTCTTCTTCTGTTAAAACCTTTCTCTCCTTCTTCATTGGTTTTTTCTTAGCCAACTTCTTTTCTTTCTTCTCTCCTTCTTCCTCTTCATCATCATCAAAATCTTCTTCTTCCTCCGATGATTCCTCCTCTTCATCTTCTTCAAGAGTTTGTGAAAGTTTCTGTGAGAAATACAGTATCAAAAACATAATCAATCCATCAATTATACTTCATCCAGTTGCCATTGAGAAAAATATGCCATGGCTTACTGCAATTGGTATCTTAAAATGTCTTCAATTTCAAGGGAGTATGCAATGCTACCATTTTATTTGATCCTTTATCTTGGCATTTGTAGTGACTACTTAACAACTGTTTACTGACCCTGGACATGTTTTGCTCCACATCTGGGTCATCCATTTCCTGACCTCCTAGATCATCATCAATTCCATCATTATCTGTAGCTTTAGCCTCTTCGTTATCTTCTTGAACAGGAATGCCATTCTTGTCAACTATAATATCAGGCTTTTTGCTGGTTAGGTCCTTCATTTGTAGTTTTTCATCTTCAAATGAAACTCTTCTTGGATTGGGATCTTCGACGTTCAAATTGACTTCTTTTGGTTTGACGGACTCTGATGGAATGAATTAATTAGTAATATTAAGGAGGTGGGACAAAAATAAAGGAAGAATTTGAAAATGAAAGTGCAGAAAATCTGTGTAACCTAAATCAAGAAAGAATATAATTTATATATCATCCCACTTGCCTTACTGGATTGCCATTTGTTCCCAAATGCTGTTTTATTTATGGGTTAATCTTATCAATTGTTAATATAAATGGCGAGCAAAATGAATTTTCCAACTGCAGATAGATTTAGCAAATAAGTAATGGTAATTTTAAGTAGCATGTGTCTTCATATCCCTTGAAAGTTCTCCAACAGTGACAGAGAGAAAATGTACTTTTCAATGGCAGATAGATTTAGTAACTAAGCAATGTTATTATAAAAGTTTTACAATGTACCTTCATTGGTGTCCCTTGAAAGTTCCGAGATAGGCTCAGCATTTTCATTGTTATTGTCTCCAGCTGTTGATGTTTCTTTCTTGGGCTGTTTGCCTTGTTTTACTTTCTTGACTCTCCTTGTCTGTTTCTCTTTCCCTTTCTTCGGTGGAGATTTGGGTGGTTTTGGAGAACCAAACAGTTTCTCTAATTCTTTGGCAGTCTGGTTTGCCAAACTTTCTTTCTTTTTTGGCTGATCAGTTTCTGTTGCTGTTGTGTTGAGATCAGCAGTGTCTTCTTTACTCAATCCTGGTTTTTCATCGACAGCTGTTTTTCCTACAGACTTCAACTTACGATTCAGTTCCTACAGGACGCAACAAAAGTACATGTAAAATTATCTGAAAAATCTAAATCGATTGACAAACATAGAAGGAGAAAATTGCAGAGATACAAAGTTACCCATGCTCAAAATAACAACAGCATACATGCATAAAAGTAAACTAATAAAAAAGTCTAAAGAACTGAAATTCACATAAGTATAAGCAAATGACAAATAATTATCACTTAAATTGGATTAAGGTCGCAAATCCATAAAGCTCTGAAAATTGCATTTACCTCAGTGTCAGGTGCGGTCACTTTTCCTGTTGTTTTTCCTGTGAAATTGCTTGAGATGCTCAATGAATGGCCATCAGTGTTACTTTTGAGGACAGTGTTTGTATTTGGGATAACAACACTATCTGGAGGATTATTTGGTTGCTGTGGGTTTTCATTAAGATCTGGCTTGATTTGAGGGTTCTTGTTGGAGTTGGGAGGTAAATCTGGAGGTAAATCTGGAGGCAATTTGTGTTTATTTTGGGTGACTTCAATGGCTACTGGAGTCTCTGGAAGGGATTCTGGACGATCTAGGTTCATATTATCCTCATTATATTCACTGATTGGTAAATCCTTATCGATCGGGAGATTATGATCAGTGATAGTGGATGAAGGTTGTTCATTATTCGAGTCTAATTGGATAGGTGTAATGACTGGCTCCTCTGATGTGAGAGCTCGAATGTTGTGTGCAGCTGTGCATAACAAAATGTGCAAAGGTAAAATCAAAACAAATGAAAATAAAAGGTGCTTAAATAGCATGCAATAAACTACCAAAAACAAATCTGGCAAATGCCAACATTAATACATAGCATGTCACAAGATATGAATTATGTTTGAAATTAGTAATGTCCACGTATTTACGTGATTTTTAAGTAGGCCTACACGTATATAGCAATCCAACTACTTATCTTATCAAAATTTAATACTTTAATGATTTGCAGTACGATATTATTTGCATATATATACTTAGAATAAGATTCATAATTTTGGAGTAAAAAAATGCAGACCTTTTATGCCAGAAGTTGGTCTGGATGGTATTCCTGAGTGGGAAGAGGCCACGGAGGAAAGGCTACCACTTCTGATCTCCACTGAGATGACAGGTTCTGGGTCAAACTCTGAAAAAATACATTAATTTGATTGTGGTGAACCTGACATAAACACTGAAATATATCTAGATATATTATATGATAATTAATTTGCTCACGTAACATTTTCAAAGGTTGCTCATCTTATGTTCAACGAATTTCTTATAATATTTTATTATTCATGTAAAAAAAAGATGAAATGTTGAAATGCTCAAGGCATCCATTCAGTCGGTAGCTAGAATTTAAAAATTGAAATATATCAAAGATAAGGTAACTTTACAGAACACTAAGAGGAGGTTATAGAAAATTATCTCACCATAGTCAGAATACACTTCATCAAGACCCTCTGATTTGACACTTTCCACTGGAGACAGAACACACACTCTAGGCAGGGTAACTGTTAATTGCAAGGTGAGTTGTTAGTGGCTGACGATGTCATGATAATTAAGAGGATATTAGCTGAAACTTGATGTTAATTGGTGAACAAGGTGTGGTGAAGGAGCATTTATTATGCAAATAGAATCACTATACATGCAGAAAACCACAAGATTGGTTGTTTTGAAATATATTCAACTAGATTTATCCATGATTTGGGGCAGGACTATAATGGGGAAAAATTAACCCCCCCCCCTCCCTCTACCTGCATGGGCATGTGGCCCTGTGTTGCATGCTGACCATTTGAAATAGCATTTGAGTAATAATTGTAATATAAGTAAAGATTGGTGGTAGAGGAATTGAAGTTACAAATGCACTGCCATATGTATTGGTGTAAGGTACAGTCAAGTGTACTTACACATGAGCTTGTAATTGAGGGCGTGGCTTGTAAGGGGCCGACCAGATGATCTTTGGGGGGGGGGCTATGGATATTTGGTGAAAAAAAAAGATTGTTTCCCACTTGACACTGAAAAAAAAAGTTTGTTCAGCACATGTAAATTAAAAAAAAAGTTTGTTTCCACATGTAGCCAGGGTACCGTAATGTTAAAATTCCGATAAAAAAGTTTGTTACGAGTGCGCGTGCGAAAAAAATTGTTTGACGACGCGCCGAGAACGAAAAAAAAAGTTCGTCCCGGGGGTAAAATCCATAGCCCCCCCCAACTATCGTCTGGTCGGCCCCTAAGGAAAGAAAAATATCTGTTGAAAGGAAATGTGGATTGATGGAAATGTATAGAATTAGGCAATTAGGTAAAAGTGTATGGGCATTGAGACATCGACAGATGGAATGGGCTTGAAAAAGGTGAGAGTGAAGTGTGTGGATGCTTTTGGCGGGAAGGCAGATGGTGGCGCCAGTCCTAAACGTGAGCAACAGCGGAACTACGATGGAGATGCGAAAACGTAAATGAGGGAGCTGTTTCACAGTTATTTGCTGTTATCAGAAGGACAGGATAGATCAATAAGGATAGGTGGACAGTTTAGGTGAGTGGCATTGCTCGGGGAGGAGTTTTTAGCTGTTGCAGGTGTGAGCATGTCACCCATGATTTTTGCATTTTATACCCGGCAGGGATACTGCAGGCAGAGGAATGTCTGGGCCGAAGTTATGAATGAAATTTCACTTCTCTGACCACTTGTCACCATGAGTATGAAATGCTTAATTTTATAACAATTTCTTTAAAAAAATCAAATAAAAACCTTACTTCATCATATTCTACCATCAATCAATTTTGCATAATTGTATAAAGATAGTCATGTACCCTTCTTATCTGTCTGATCAGAAGGTGTGAGCCAAAACATGAAAATGGCAGAGGGGGGGGGATCAGTGAGGGAAAAAACCATTAAATTCACTGAGAAAAGAATGAGATTAATTGTTAATTGATAATGGATTGATAAAGTTTCAATTGATCTTGTGGTAACTCAGTTTGAATTTGTCTTAATTGGCTGTGGATTTGTCAGTCAGTCCATAGGGATAAGATGTTGTATTACGTGATAATCTCATTGACTAATTGGCCTGATCCTTGCATATATAATAATTAGTTGGGCCAGGTATATCAGGTTGAAATTGCAAGTATTAAGTTACTTTGTAATGTAATCACTGTGCATACATAAAACAGGTAATGGAATTTCAAAACAAGCATGTTAATCGAATCAATTCCACAGCATGAACCTGTGTTAGTACTGTACATTATATGTTAAAAGTCCAAGGCTATAGAAGTGCATGTGGAACAGGGCAAAGAAAAGGACATACCTGCAATCTCCTCTTGGAATTCTGCAATTTAAAAAATAAATTGGTTGATAGAACAATGTAAAAAAAAGAGGAACATTGCAAATATTTAGAAGTATAATTCTATTTACCATAATTTTCTTCCGTATTGTAGTTAGCAGCTTGATCAAAATCATTTGTATGGATGCTGTCAGTAAAATAAAACAATTATTGGGTTAATATATGTATGGAGCCCCTGAGAAGACATAGAATTAGAAAGAAAAATTTTCACATTCCCTCACGATGATTGCGTTTCCGATCTTCCCTCGCGATCATATCATATAATTGGTGCAAAAACCCCTGTGGATCATATATGTCGCATTCCCTTCTGATCTTTCATGTTCTCTCGCCTTTGGCGTTCCCTCCCGATCATGACACGATCATGATTGCATGGGAATGCAAAAGATCACGACAGAACACGATGATCATCATGATATTGCCCAGCTGACAAAAACTGGTGGTTAACTGAGAGTTATCACGTGAAATTGCCCCTCAGTTATCACGTGGAAAACTGATAGGTTATTGCAAACGCTAACCACGTGATTTTCTCACCAGTTAACCACGTGATTTTCTGGGGGCAATCTTCACCAGTTAACCACGTGATTTTCTGTTGAATATCTTCACCAGTTAACCATGTGATTTTCTGTTGAATATCTTCACCAGTTAACCACGTGATTTTCTGGGGGGCAATATTCACCAGTTAACCACATGATTTTCTGGTGAATATCTTCACCATTTAACCACATGATTTTCTGGGGGGCAATCTTCACCAGTTTGAATTATTTGAGAAGAGGCAAAATGTCCCACTGGTTAACTTAGCTCCTCATCAAGCCAGTCAACTCAGACTGCTTCAAGCATTATCTTGTGCTTTCAATAGCTGTGGGGCTGAAGTAAAAGCCACAAGAACTTGCTGAAAATTTGTCACAACCAGTGTGATGCAGAGGGGCTCTTTTCAGTCTTCTTAAGGGTTACCAGAATCAAGGATTGTAGTCATACTTGATTTTCATTTTGGATGACTAGTCTTTAGTGATAATATCCAATATGTGCTCCTTTTTGAGCTAATAAGCATCATTCCACCATATATTGTGTATTAATCCAGATTTAGAAATCATAATCATTTGTTTAATTAGTTTAAACTCAGTTAAAGTAAACTTAGTGCGGAACTCGGTGCACAGTTGTGTTTCTAGTACGGGTGGCTCCATCTATATTTCTTGTGGGCAATCTTCACCAGTTAACCACGTGAAGAAAAACACGTGATAACTCTCAGTTATGTGATGAAGATGGTCAAGCGTTAATCTGGTGACATTCATCACGTGGTTATCCCGTGAAAATGTTGGGGATAGATTCCGAAGTCGACTCTATAAAGTCGACTAGTGAAGTCATAGTTAGGTTCCCAAGCAGCAAGTTAATGTTCAGTCTGGTCAAGTCAGACTTGAGTCAGCTAAAGTCAAGCCATAGTTTCATAACTTAGCCAATTTTCATTACCATTCAAAAGGGCATAAAGAGCACAAGTATTTCTAACTATTATAGTACTTTTGTAAAGTCTATAAAACATAAAAATTTAACAAATGGGCCCTGGGATATAGCACAAAGTCAGCTGAGGTTTGTTGAAGTCAAGCGAAGTCAGGGTTCAACAACTTAGCTTACTAGTCAGTTGAAGTTCTTGTAAAGCGAGTCAGAGTTTGAACTCTGACTGACTTCGGGGTCTAGTTGGTGAGTTTTTTCACGTGAAGAAAAACACTTGATAACTCTCAGTTATGTGGTGAAGATGGTCAGGCGTTAATCTGGTGACATTCATCACGTGGTTATCCCAGGAAAATGTTGGGGAGTTTTTTCACGTGAAGAAAAACACGTGATAACTCTCAGTTATGTGGTGATGATGGTCAAGCGTTAATCTGGTGACATTCATCACGTGGTTATCCCATGAAAATGTGGGAGTTTTTCTCACGTGAACAAAAACACGTGATTACTCTCAGTTATGTCATGTTCACCAGTTTCCCCCCATGTTTATCACGTGAAGTTCACGTGCATTGTCAGCTGGGTGGAACGTGATAATATATTTTTTAATTCCATGTCCTGTTAGGGGCCCCATAAATTATGCATGTTTGAATCTCATAGGAAATAAGCTTCAAATGTAAACTTTACTAACTCTTCGTTGGGAGTGATGTGTTCCTCAGTTTCATTGTCTGGAAAAGTTATGAAATAAATAGCTATAAATTATGAAATATCTTTGCTTGACAATCAAAATAAATGTGCAGTATAGACAGATATTGTGTCAGATACAATAGAGTCAAATATGTAAATAACTTGCCAGATAAATCTTGATCCTCTTGATTCAAACGGATTTCTCCAACTGTGTCATCAACATCTTCGTGAATGGTGCTGCCATCTATCTTTAAAAGTTGCTGTCTCAGTTCATTTTGGATCTGTTCTTCTTGGCCAGAGGCAGATGCTGACCTCAAAGACCTTGAAGATGGCGGCCTTGACCTTTGTGACCTGACTGAAGATGGTCTGGTGGAAGGGGTGTTGGGCCTGGTTGAGGGAGAATTGGGTCTGGTGGATGGAGTACTTGAAGTAGGGTAATTTTTCAATTTTCCATATTCACTATGCTTTCCACCTGAATATAAACAATGTAAAAGAAGCTTCTCAAATATTTGAAAGAAGGGATGGGGATTAAAAAGATGGGAATGTTCCTATTTGGTCACAAGTATTACCATAGGTCAAATGCTTACCCAGATAGGAACTTGATTTTAAAGTGGATGCTATTCTTTCTGCCGACAATCTCCTGTGAGGCAACAGTCCACTACCTTTCTGCCTGTGGAAGATAATGACCCATATAAGCCTAAGTAATAAAAATCTGAATACATTTTTCTGAGGAATAATTAAATCATATTTTTCTGTACCTTTTCAATATTGACACTGGGGCTGACACAGGCCTTGTTCTTTGGTTTGGCAGCAATAGACGGTTTGAAAGATTTGGAGAAAGCGGTTCATTTGAACCCAGTCTATGGTTTGAGTAAGTTTGGTCCATCACTTCATCTTGGGTATCAGCACTTTCTGGTTCCTGGGGTTGAGTCACTTGGACACTGGTCACTCCAATAGGATAAGCTGGGCATGTTTTCATCTGTGTGGAGCTGAAAACAAACAGAAAATGATAGCAGTTGACAATTACTTATATTTTATTCAAACAAAAGTTCTTACAATTGTAATTACTAATTGTCTGTAATAGGCAGAAAACCATGCATTCAAGACTGCATTTACAGTCTGTCAAATAGACTACCTGGCTGTTCTCTCCTTCAATATCTTCAAGTAGGAATGCAGATCTCCTCCAGGCTTCATTCGCCAGTCAGCTGCATAGTCTTCAGATCTGTTCCAAAATCCCAGGTAATAAGCATTGTCATTTGGTTTCACCTCATCATCATGAAGTTCCTATGAATAGAAAGTATATTTCTCATGCACATTTATATTTGTAAGTCAATTGAAGCACCTTCGACATGAAGCAATATTGTTCAAATTGGATTCACTGATTGGCAACACTGAACAAACCATGTCAAATTTCATATAGTATCTTATCGTATCGTATCGTATCGTATCGTAGTGTATCGTATCATCAGTGTCCATACCTCATTTCCAAATTCCAAAACAGATTTCGCAAATTTCTCCAGGGTTCCAAATTTTTCTTTCATGATGGTCTTTCTTGACTTCATCAAACCTTTCTGGATAAGATGTCTCTGCTGTGGAGTGAGATCCACGTTTTCTGGAGCAGTGAACAAGAGCAGAGCTCCTTTTCTTGTCAAGTATGTTTTTGGCAGTTCCAGTTCCCATCCTGCATTTCTTTGTGATGTAGAAATGTGACTTCCCCTGGATGCAGCTGATGGTGTCCTGCTTTTGGTATTTGCAGAAGAGTTTGTAACATCCTGATGTTCCAGGACTGGCAGGATCCTTGCACCCTGAAAAGACCATTTCTCCTGCCATGAAAATGTTGCTAATATTTTAATCTCCCTTATTCAATTCAGTTCAATTCAATTTTAATTTTCTCTATTGATGTACAAAACGTACAAAAGTTAAAATACATACAAACAAGTCACATCAAAGGGACAAGATGTCTGCTCAGCAACACATATTGGCACATATTTCTGATTTTGTAAGAACCCTGCTTGATAATTGAGGCTCTGGTAGGGAGACTATGAGGGACATGAAATTCAATACTGAAATGATCAAGAGAAGGGGAATTTCAAAGTAAAATGGCTAAGGGACAGGGTACACACAACCCCATAAGGAGCTAAGGGACAGGGAATTCAACAGTGAAAAATCTAATAGTAAAATTTCAAAGGGAGAGGGAATTCAAAAGTAGAATGGCCAAGGGAGAGGGAACACAAAACACCATCCAAAGCCTCACAATTGCCTCTTTTGAAAAATCAGGGAAACTATCTCAAAACTTAAAACACCATACAATAAATTAAAATAATTTTCTATTCTGTTCCTCTGCTTTTTCCAATTTTGTATGATTGTGTCACACTATACATTGCATTTTACTCAAAATCAATTAATATCCTAGCCGGATGAAATTAGTGTATTTGGATAAACTCCCATTCTGGCTTCCAAAAACATGTATGATCTGTGATTAGATAGGATTAGCAGTGCTATACACATTACACATCATTGTTCTCTCAATACAACGCACATTTATTAGATTACCTCATTCTCAGAGTCTATCACCAAATCAACCTCAAGTTCACCTGTCCAAGTTGCTCTTCCTTTTGCCAGAGGTGTGAGTATTTTAGTATCCATTTCCACTGAGGTACAGTACGGATGGTTGGTGGACTATTTACTTGTTTACATGGGAACTGAGAGGAGGATCCAAACTGCATGAGTGGTCTCATGCCTGCACATTAAATATTCAGACAAGCCCCCAACTCTCATTCGACGGCGTGTTCAAACTCTACGCAGGTTGAGGAGGATCAAGACCGCGCGCTCAGTTTGACAGCTGAATGGACTCGTCTAATTGTGTCGTTGACCTAGAAAAACGCAATAGAGAGGCTTTCCGATAGTAAAAAGAGTGTAGTCCATTGCCGAATCGTTCATGAAGGCTTTTAAAAATTTTAAACAGGCGCAATAAAAGGGCATATCCACTAAAACGACGAGTTACGTGTTTGACAGCTAGCTGGAGTGCCAAGCTGCTTGCAGCGCCTCCCCTCGTACCTCCATCCGGGAGGAACGACCCCTGGCGAGCAAATTGCTGGAGTGCACCCCTTTCCAAAAGTAGACTCGTCCAAGAAAGTGACTTCGCGCACGCGTACACATTTGTTGTCATCTGGCCGGTTCCGGTGACACGTACAGCAGCCGAAAATGGTGAGTTTGAATCTGCTTGTATCTGGTTAATTTCTGTGCATCTGAAGTCACGCAATATTTAAAACCAATGATTATTGTTCGTTAAAGTTTCTGGGCGAATTTTTAAGTTGTCAACGGCGTATTTCACCCAGTTTCGGCGATTTTTTCTTGGCTGTTTGACGAAGTTTATCACCGAATTTGTTGATCCTTATATTTTTCTGTAAAAATTACAATTTATATTCTATGAAATAATGAATGCATTGCTCTGGGGTTAAACTATATGTGCAAAGGCTCCGATTGTGAATTGTGCATACAGTGCCACGTGAAAAAATCGTTTGGCCATAAATTTGTAGCTGTTTTTGGTGGTGAGCGATATTGTGATGATGCCCCGCCCACTAGCCACGAAGTTTGTTATGATTGGCTCATAGACGACATATATGTATGGGAACCCCAAAACATGAATATTTGCTCCTGAATTTTCATTGTTGGATGTACACTCTGTTTCAGCTGTCATGGTATGATGTTGTGAATTTTACACTTCATAAAATTTCAGTTTAGTCAACTCGTCAGATTTATATATATTTTATGAAACGTTGAAAGTATGCTCTTAATGATTATGATAATTGTCTGTTTTTCAGAATATACAAAGGCTTTCAAGTATCAAAATAGCTCAAAATTAACAATTTTAGTATGCTCCAACTGCAACTGTCGCATACTGATCTGTATTTATTTTGCATTTTTATTTCAGTCGTCCTCACTGGAAGCCCTGGGATATGTGCGCTATGTTAGCCCGATCAACCCTGCCGTTTTCCCACATCTGACTGTTGTTCTTCTAGGAATTGGAATTTTCTTCATGGCCTGGTTCTTTGTGTATCCTTTTGAAAAAGATATAGGTTGTTCTCTATATATACCTATAGCCTATATGGCATGTGTGAGAATAGTTGTGTGAAGTCGTTGATTGTGACTGTCTGCCAAAAAGTGCCAACTCAAACAATCATGGATGCTCTTTGGTTGGGAGTCGAAACACCATTTTTGCTTTTAAATTACGTAAAGTATTCTTATATATATGCGGTTAAGCTTGAGCGTTTATAGTGTACCATATCTTTTAGATGGCTTAACGTGTTTGGCAAGTTGCAGTAAAGACTTCATGATTATATGTTTTATAGGAATTTACTTTGAAGTATTGATTTGTTCCTTGATTCACAATCAGCTATGAAGTGACATCCACAAAATTCACAAGAGACGTCTTCAAAGAGTTGCTGGTTTCCCTCGTGGCATCAATCTTCATGGGATTTGGCGTTCTCTTTCTCCTCCTCTGGGTTGGAATATATGTATGATTATGTAAGTATGCGACTCAGTCACAGCCTTTGCTGATATTCTGGTTGAATTTTTAGTGCTCAGCCAATTTAGCAGACATTTTCGTGGGTTTTTGTGAGTTACTTTTTGTTAAAAAAAAGAAGAAAATTGCTAAATAATTTCCATTTATGACAAGCCAATGGATGTGTTTGCATATGAAGTTATGAGTGCTATTGACAGCATTCTGGTAAAATGCAATTGAGTTGATTTGAGAATCTGGCTAATTGAGGTGCTCTATTTATGTTTGAACTTGATGATCATACATGATGAGAGCACGATTTTAAATGGTTTCTCCAGAGCTCTGTGGTGATATGCTGTACTGTGGCAATGTCACTCATAACCATTCTACTTGAAATTTTTCACCAGTCTGCTTCTTACAGTTTGTCACATCAAGCTTTGAGACAGAAATATAGCATTGTTTATACAGGCCATTAAAATCAACTCAATGAGATTGGTGGATCTGCTGATACAAATTTGAGTAGAACTAAGTCTGGGGTGGCGCTGTGGCGCACTTTTGTGACGTCATTGCCCATTGTGTGTCAGATTGGTGGCATCAAAAATGTCAATTTTTGCAAAATTGGACTGCCATTTTCATAAATTGGCAAATATCAGACAAAAACGGCACCACAACATCACAAAAATGGGATATTCATATTACAAAAGAGCTAAGCTATACATAGGTATGTGTAATTTCTCCTGTGGGGCTTGCGGTTGCTGAGATATCTGGCCAAACGTCTGTCCTCTGCTTGACGTGACAAACTGCTTATTGTCTTGCTTGATGGCTTGTGAGATAACTAATCCTTTGTATTTATTTGTCTTTCAGAAATGTGATCTTAACGTTGTGTGCATGCAGTCTTCGCAATCATTTTGGTATGAATGGCAGTGGGAACAATTCATCCTCATCAAAACAACACATTTCAATTTGGGAAATCGTTCATTTTCATCAAATAAAATTTTAATGTTTAAATTGGTCTTCTAAGTTCTTTGTCTTGGGGTATTAAAAAGTCAGATATTTTTGTTTACTGTTGACTTGTGAATCTCATCAAATGGATTTCATCCTGTTGTTTCCTTGTCGATTTGGGCTCTCGGGAGTATCTAAAGTTTTAACCCAGACGAGTCCTTCTTGTCCTATTTTGTCATGATTGCGTAGCAGCCAATTAGCTTCTTCCCATTTGTAAATCAGAATGTATGCGTAATATGGCGATCTTACTTCATTTGGCTATCCTTTTTAAAAGCCTATTAATTTGGTGCCTTTTGAGAAGCATCTGACCTAATTGCAGGTGATGCCCAGGGCCCAGGCTACAATGTTTGTTCAAGCCTCATGTGATGCCAAAACTCCACAACTTTTTTTAAAACATTGCAATATTTCATCGAATCCATCAAGATGACATTTTTTTCATTGGGTGGTGTTAAGTCCGTTTTCTGCTCTTACAGACTGACTTACTCCCTAGAGTTTTATGCAAATCTTGTTTGCACTCTGGAGGTGGCTCTTTCTCCTAACTCTCAAATTTATTATACACTCTCTAGGTTTTTAACTTCATCCAGTCACTATTGGTGCCCTTCTATGATGGAAAAAATTAATAAACTAAATGGACTGGCTTCCATGGTTCAAAGGTCAACAATGCCGCCTTCTTTTCTGTATGTCTGTGACTGGCGTACATGTGCTGGAACCGCTCTCTGTGCTGCTAAAAGTGCTTGCAATTACCAATACCACTTCATTGGGAGCCCATTTCAAACGTTTTATGACCTGCAGTGGTTTTTGAAGATCTTGATTTTTCACGTGCGGAAGCCATCTGCATAGAATGGTTTAAGGTTATTTCCTCGCCTTGGTGGCTTGTCCATAACAATCATGGTGGCTGTGGAGTATCTTGTATGTTTCGAACATGTCGTCTCGTATGTTTTTAAAGGCTGGTATTGTCAGTATGAGGCTTCGCAGTCTCCGCATGTATGTGACCTCGTAACCATGGACCAGTTTTGGGCTTGCTCCGGTCTTTTGATCTCCTGCAGGTAAAAGGCACTCCGTGCGGATTGACAATAGTGCAGGTGAACCGTTCCAATTTCATGCATAATGGTTTGAAGGTGTTTTAAAAAAAGGTCAGGTGATGAGTTACAAGGTATGCGTTCTTGTTAACCAACAGTCCGACACTCACTGGTCATTGCATTTAATTGCACAGGCTATGTCTCACCATCAATGAATGTGGGGAGGTCATTCATATAGATGACAAATAGGATGGGGCCCAAGACGGATCCTTGAGGTATACCACGCCTTGCCAGTTGAGGTGTTGTTGCTATTTCCAATATCAACTGGAAAATGTCATGTTCACAGGTGAAATAGCAAAATGTTCTCAAAGTGAATGGTTACCAAGCAAATAAAGAAAAATAAATCGAGACTAAATTAGCTGGGCCCACCAAAAATGTCAGGTCTGGGAGATCATTATAATTATCTGTTTTGTGATAATTATGTTATTGTAATATGCCTACTAAAGACAATAGAATCCTGTATTCAACATTATATTTAAAAACATGAACCCTGCATTTGGATTTCTTTTTTTGGAAATCGATTAACAGGGTCCTTTTCATCAGTGTCAATTGACACACTTCTGAAATTTCTGCATCTCTTCTGGATCCAGTGTGCCATCTCTTCCTCGAAACATGTCTGCAGCACAGCCATGCTATTGTTCCTTTTTCATAATTTGAAAGTCAATGAGGCTTGTATTTCTTAATAATACCGTACAATCATATGACCATTGATGCTGACCCTTTTGCTTCTAAAATAATAATAACTAGACATTAGATATTCCCAGTACAACTGGGAATGAGCATTCACCATTTTATCACTCAAATGAAATGATCAATGAAATGATCAATGAAATGATCAATGAAATGAAATTATAATGAAATGATCAATGAAATGATCAATGAAATGAAATTATAATGAAATGATCAATGAAATGATCAATGAAATGAAACTATAATGAAATGAAATTATAATGAAATGATCAATATGAAATGGTCAATGAAATGATCAATGAAATGAAATTATAATGAAATGACATGAAATTGACTTTATATTGACTTCATATTGACTTTACATTGACTTTACACTGACTTTACATTGACTTTACATTGACTTCATATTGACTTCATATTGACTTCATATTGACTTCATATTGACTTCATATTGACTTCATATTGACTTCATACATGTGATACATCTAACAGCAATTGTGACACTTACCTGTCACAGTGCTAGCAGTGCTTTATTTTGCCACCCGCAACAAATACCAAAAAATTGAAAATCTATGGAAATTGAAAGTTGAATATCTCCAAAACAAAGTCCGTTATCCACAAATGAAATACTGCTGGACCATGACAAACTTGATGATTGATATTGCTTATCCTTATGATGAGTAATGATAAATTGAAATCCAGACATTTCTATCTTTATTAGTTTAGAAGTTTGCTGGAACCACATCTGAAGCAAATTGGCCAAATTTATAAAAATGACAATTCTGAAATCAAGGTCAAGGTCATTCATTTCTCATAACATCCTCTTTTAGGCATTAGGCTATTACTATATAAAGTTTCACACATTTCCCTTTATTCAAACTCAAAAATTTTCAACATTTTACATTTTTGGTGAAATTATCAAAATTTGAAAGTTCAATATCTCAAAAACCCCTTGAGTGATCAAATATGAAAGTTGCTGCAGCACTAGAACTATCTTTTAGCAACACAAATCAGTTGTCAGAATCATCCTACCATTTCCGGTTTCTGAGAAGAAGAACGGCAAAGGGTAAACTACTAAATGGGTTGGGGTAATTACCCCTTTATGAAAATGACAAACTTGATGACTGATATTGCTTATGCTTATGATAAGTAATGATACATTGAAATCCAGACATTTCTATCTTTATTAGTTTAGACGTTAGCTGGAACCTCATCTGTAGCAAATTGACCAAATTTATAAAAATGACAATTCTGAAATCAAGGTCAAGGTCATTAATTTTTTGCAACATACTTTTTTATGTATTAGGCTATTTCCATATAAAGCTTCAAGAATTTCCCTTCATTCAAACTCAAAATTTTTGAAATTTTTAATTTTTGGTGAAATTATTAAAATTTGAAAGTTCAATATCTCAAAAACCCCTTGACTGATCAAATATAAAAGTTGCTGCAGCACTAGACCTATCTTTTAGCAACACAATTCAGTTGTCAGAATCATCCTACCATATCCGGTTTCTGAGAAGAAGAACGGCAAAGGGTAAACTACTAAATGGGTTGGGGTAATTACCCCTTTTCGAAAATTGCAAATTTGATGGTTGATATTGTTTGTACTAGTAATGGGTAATATAACAGTGAAATCCAGACATTTCTATCTTCATTAGTTTAGAAGTTAGCACTCCAAAAATGCCAACTTTGAAGTGACCTCTGACCTTGAAAAATAGGTCAAGGTCAAAAAAATTTGGGGGATCATAATATCTCACCTAGCACTATCCATCCACAAAAGGACAACCCTGAACTCAACCAAAAGTGACGGAAAAATAAAAATATCTACAATAATAATAGCATTCACCACAGTGGTGGTGAATGCTAACAAGGAACTTTTAAATTCAGTAAGGAAACATACTTCACATTTTAAGTTTTAATCGAATAAAGTTTTCATTGATATGATAAAACGAACATACTTGTGTATAATTCATAGTGACTAGAATATTATAATTCATAAAAAAATATTATAAATCCTTGGCACAATTTTCATCGCATTTCAATATCACAATTACAAATGACTCATTTTTAAGTCTCATGACTAGTCCTCAGGTTGTAATATTGCACACAAATGTCTATAATATCAGGTCTGAGACTGCAGAGTGCCCATTAAATGTCTCAATTGGTCTGAACTAATGTGGTTTGTACATAGTTGCCATGCAGAAGATGACCAAAAAGGAATTGTTTTCCAAAGTTATAAGCACTGTTGGTTATACACCCTTGGGTCATTCTTCGCTAAGTGGTCAAAATGGCTTGGGAAAATTTTCAATTTGCAAGTACTCATGGCAACCAAACCACTCAAGTTGACTGATGAAGAATATTATAAAAAATAGAAATCCACAAAAATCCAAGCTTAAATGATGATTTTAGTCTTCCACTGCCCTAGAAACTTGAATGATGTCAACATAATGCCGTCAGTGGTGTTACTCACAGACTTGAATGAGTACAAGTGATTTGGTGATAGATATTGCAATGTAAAACAGTGTTTCATGTGCATTCCGTGTTACCTCATCAAATCCAAACAAGAATTGTAAAGAATTCCAAATATTTAGTTGTATATTTGGAATCATTATGCAGCTGCATGCAAAAAAGCTTGTCATAATCAATGAAAAATTAGCATGCCGTTTGTGATTTTTGTTTTAGGGTCAAAAATACTATTAGAAAAGCTTGGGCATTTCTTATTCTTAAATACTATGCAGAAGATTACCACTGGTACCTGCTAGTTCATGTGGAATGGACGTTTTTGTGTCCAGTAACACCACTGACATCACATTAACACATTGATAAAGCAGTAACACCACTGACAATTTTCTCTGGTTTTGATGATTAGTTCTATAAAATTGCAAAAAATGAGGTCAATGTGCAACCATCAAATCCATAGCTAATTATCCATTGAATAGGTAGGCACAACCAGCATGTAACCCTAATCCAAAATGTTTAATACTGACCTGGTACCTGTCACTACAGTGTGGCGCTCACGGAGTGGCAAATTCATGGCCAAAAGAAATGAAACTTAAACATAACTGACATCAGTTTATTTTCATGTTGATGTTCTTTATTGGAAAATAATTGTTGAATACTTAAATGACACACACAATATATATATATATACTTAATATAAATATATACTAATATAAATATATATATATTTTTGTATATAATTGACATCACATTTTCCATGCAAAACAAATTATGTTTTGACATTGACATATGTTTAATCAGATACAAAAATGCAGAAGTGTGTTGCAATCAATGGTATCAAAAGTTTTGTGAAATAAAAAATGTCCTCCATCAGTTCTCTTCTTTTTCTCTGAATCTGATCCCTTTTTGAAAGCGGTGCAATTAACTTTCTCGATCTTCCTCACTTCTTTGTCTTCGATGTATTTGCCTCTACTCCACAACAACAAGCAGTATCAGCATTCTCTGTACAATTAGTGATTTTCAGAATTTTCTTGGAAGCTTTCTGAAAATCAAAGGAAAATTTCTTAAGCATAAATACATTCAGCAAATGAGGGAAAATATCAAGATTTGTCAGTGGTGTTACCACATTGTCAGTGGTGTACCTTCTATTTAGTAACACCACTGACACTAACACCACTGACAAAAAGGCCTTCAAATATGAAATGCTCCCTTAATTTGCTTTCCATTTGCATTTTTTTTTCAACATTCTTGAAAAAATCCTTTCAAAGATTCCATTCCATCATAGGATTTCAAGATGTAAAAGGGTAATTTGTAATAGTAACGCAAACACCACTTACTCCCCTAGATGATACCTCCACTATTCATTGACTATAAACTATGAAAAAGCATAGAAATATGAAAAAATATGCTTACCTTTGCCTCTACTGCTTAGCAGACATGCTTGCTGGCCCTCTGGTGATGTTTATTCCAAGAAAACAGGGAGCTGTTAGTATGTCACGAGCGATTTTCAAAGAAGTAACACCACTGACATCAATATTGGTAACGCATACAAAAGTCATCATGAAGCATAAGGGAATGAGAGTTACAGTACATAATTTCACTTTATGATAAATTACAAAATACTAATTCATTATTTTGAGCAAATTTATGTAGGATTTCCATAAAATCACAGTATTAGAATGAATAATTGCGGGAGACTCCAACCAGTAACGGTCGAAAACTGGGAGGGCCATAAGGCTACTGAATTTTTTTCTGGGAAAGTATGAGCATGAACCCATGTTAAAATTAGGTGTTTTAAGAACAAACATTGTAGAAGTGATATGTCGAAGAAGCAACATAAATATCATTAATATTAAAAGAACTAGGTTACTATTAACTTCGGTAACACCATTTTGACCACTTAGCGAAGAATGACCCCCAAGGTTCCAGGTTTCTGACTACCCCAAGCAGGCCAGCCAATGGAATGCGCTTGGCCTGTCACGTGATTTTATTACCCCAGGCCACGTGGACCTTGCTCCGTCATAACAAAGCCCCAACCCCATGTTAAAAGGCCTGGAAACTGCAGGTTAGAGCAGTTTTAGAGGCCTTAAGACCAAATAATGATTGGTTATTGTTATGCAATACGGAATTCTGGTAACTAGACCTTACCACCATCCTGTGGTGAAGTCATATAGAAGTTACTAAAAGAAAAATGGTCTATTACAGCTAATTTTAAACAAATTTATGTTGGCCTATACTGCAAAACAAATTATACAATAGCAACAATACCCAGATGTATGAATTGAACATGTCATTAGTCTGCAGAGCCATGTATTAAAATATCAATTTGTTAGACACTATCACATTTAATAGTGTTTTAACAGATCCCACAGATTTACAGCTTTTTGTGATCATTCTTTTGTCATAATTAATTTCTTATATAATGAGACAGACAGATTAATTGATAACTCTATACATAGTTACATATATATACACATAAAGAGGCCTACAATATGCCTTTAACATGACAAATATAAACTGGCACACCTATAGAAACTTTAGAAAGATTAAGTAGGCCTATAGGATGCTTTGATACTCAATGGAATAGGTCATTAACAGGCCTATTTCATTAAATGGATGACTCTGTTAAAAGAAAGCACCAAGTATGGACGTTTCTGTGATTATATTCTGCTCTCTGGTATTTCTATGTAAGGTATTATAGGTATGGTTATATGCAAATGTGGTTATATGCAAAGGATACATGTACATGGGATACATGGCTTATTAAATCTATCATGGGCTATGGGCTTAATTATGTGAAATGTAAGCCATAAAACATTAGCTATAGTATCTATAAAATTATATCAAACCATCTCATCACGACAAACCCAGATACAACAATTTCTCTTTGCTATAGCTTTGTAGTTAAAGCCAGTATACCAGCAGAAACAGTATAGATTGTACAGTGAAAACAGGGTTGTTTGACGGACCTTGGCCTGCTGCGTGGGGGGTGAGCCAGGGGGCGGAGCTTAACCCCAAAACTGGATGGGTGTATTTCGCCGAATGCGTGGGGTCGAGTTTTACCTCCGTAACGTTCAGTCCTTTCTTGGTGAACACAACAAGGCCACACATTTCCAGTTTGAGGATACCAAGCTGACACTGAATCTGTGTGTAATTACTTGTGATTGGGATCCAGAGTGTTTTTTGCCTTGTGACTCCACAGAACTTCACAGCAGCTTCCTTTTAGGACTGTCATCGATACTGCCATAATCGATGCATCGGAAAAGTCACCCGTATCGATACAGTATCGATACAATACTACAAGTATCGATACATTATATCCACCACATTTGTCGTATTTATTGAGAAATATTTCAAGAAATCCAGTAGAATTCACCTTGTTTACATCAAAATCGCGCCATCACTGCTCTGTTCTCGTCTGAAATCTCGCGAACGAGACAGCGTGATTCAACATGGCCGACGTGGGTGGCGAAAATTCGGAATTCTTGTGATTTTTTACGAAAAACTCAACTATAAAGCTGGATTTTTGCCTTTTCTCGGGTATGTGGAAAAGTATCGATACATTCAATGCATCGGAATAGTTTTTGTCGATTATCGGGTCGGAAAAATGTTGTTTTCGATGACATCCCTACTTCCTTTGCATCCATGTCTTTACCCTTTGCAGGTCATTTGATTTCGATCAGCCAAGAGTTTCCTCGAGATGGGTGACCCGTTTTGCGTTTACAATGCACAACTCCAGCTGGGGAACAGGCAAAGACGGGATTAGAAGGCGAGACATGGAGACAGCTCGGAGCAATAGTCAGACCTTTGTGTCGACGTTTCTCCATGAGATGGTAGTGTTTCCTGGCTTTTGGCTCATGTTTAATTCCCCACTGGATGGCAGGAACATCTGACAAGTCTTATGATGTTGTGAGAGATTTGAGCGATGCTCCAGGATCATCGTCAGTGTTTTTTGTTGGAGTTCTCAGTCAGCTTGTGATCCTGTGCATTTCAGAGGCAGTCTTTCTGCCTTTGCGAAGGTGGTGCCAGTCAGGACTTGAAGCTTGATTTTTGTCACAAGCTCCACTTCTGCGCATTCTTTGGGCGAGTAGCTGTACTTCTCGATGAGCTGATCACACAGATCAGATGTGTCATATGAGCCAGCGATCAAAGATCCAACAAAATATTGAAGTCTTGGTTGGAGTGCCAGTTGCTTTGCTTGCGAGGAGGGTTCGTCATTTGGCTGCGATTCAGTGGTGCTGACTGTTGCAAGGGGGGGGGGGGGGGGGGAGCACATAGTGAATCTTCGTGGCTTTTCCTATTTCCCCATGTTAATTTTTGGTCTTGGGGGGGGGGGGCTAGCCAATAACTAGGTTTCTCACTACATTATCACCATATTTACAATTTAATAGCACATTCACATTGCATGCCAGGAGAGCCGCTTTAAAGTGCCTTGTGCACGTTATGTTATTCTGTGTCATTGGAATACCATTGAATTTACCTGAATTTTAACAAACAGAGCCTCTCTTGGACAAATTATAAGTCATATCAAATATAAATTGCATGGTAGGTTACTTTATGCTATTAACTTCGTGCTGCAGGAGTTTCAGCCAGATTGTAGCTCTTCACCCAAGTCAACAGCAAATCAAAAACATTATGATTTATCACATCCTATTTGCAATGTTATTCCAATGGGAGTTCAGAATCAGAATTTGACAAGTTTTTTAGTTCTACCCATTTCTATTGTTCTACCTGTCTGCATTAAGGTTGTATAATTTTTTTGTTTAGTTCGGAATCAGATATATACCATATAATAAACGAACAACCACAAACTGAGCCAACAGATGATGCAACAATAAATTAATCTGCTCGTTTTCTCATTATCGGCATGGAGTGTGATGTTCGAACTTGTTTCATGGACACTATTGCACAGGTAATCCTCTCTAGGCAATATCTGGGGGCTGCTTAGTGAGTCTGGGGAATCTTTATTAGGGCCTTCCCTCAGCTAAGTACCACTTTACGGGAATGTCGCTTAAAATGGCCCTAATTTTTAGGCCAATTGGCAAAAATCTCTACTAGAATTTGTTAGGAATTAGAGTCCTGGTATAAGTATCGGTCGGCTTCTTGCCTCCCTCAACAAAAAATACAGCTCACAGAACATGCCTCACTGAACACACAAGCTGGCTTTTAATTTCATGGACAGTGTCTCACAGGTAAGTATCTTGGATGTTTTTGATGGGTAATGTTTTAATTTCTTAAATTCATGCATATTTATGTCAACTACTGAAATAGCAACCATAGACAACAAAAATACAATTCAAAGACATACATACGAATTATGTATTTCATACTTGTGAGTGCAAACAGTTTACATACAGATTAATAAAAATAATTTAATGAAAATACATCATTGTCACATCAATAAATATACAATATATCATTTTCTATTATATAATGTACATAGAAGTAAATACAAATAAATAGATATTAAATGTATACAAAATCCAGGCCAAATCCAGTCTACTATTGCACTCTCTTCATCAATTCATATGGTGTCAGTTCTTGCAGACGAATCGCGTCCCAAACCTCGACAATCTTCTAGTTTTCTCCTTCAGGCAGTTGGGGAGTCTGGCGATGGCAATCCTGTCCTTCCTGTAGCATCTGGGTGTACCATAGAACCTGTGCCGTTGGTTGCGATGCGACCGCTGGGGCGGGTCTGTCTTCAGGGGCGACATGTCGCTGAAGTCAACCGGGATGAACTTTAGTCATGGGTGGTCGTGGGAGCAGAGACAGTACGTTGATTTCATGAGGGCGATAACCTGACTAGTGCCTTCAGTCGAGAATCCGGATTGCTCAACAATACTGACTAGCTGTTGCTTTTTTCTTCTATAATCTCTTCCATCTCTCCCTCAGGCATATCTACGTGCCAGTTTACACAACTATGCAAGTCCTTTTGAGGAGGTTCATCCTGGTCATCATCTTGGCCAGCATTGGACGTTCTCGGTGTTCTTTGCTGTCGCAATTTGGTTATGGAGTTGAGGTGTTCTACTTGATTCTTATGGTGTTCTACTTGATTCTTATGGTGTTCTACTTGATTCTTATGGAGTTGAGGTGTTCTACTTGATTCTTTATGCTACGAAGCAGGCCACCATATCAAGATCCCAATTTAACACCGTCATCAGTCACATCCATCAAACTACTGGAGTATGTAGTCAAAAGTTTCGAGGCAACAATTGCTCTTTCTTTCTTGTCAAAATTTGGTTTTATTTTCCTCAGTTCGTCAACCACAATTCGATTAAATTTCCTTCTCAAACTGGCATTTTGGCGTTTGCCGTTTTTAAGGAACTATCTTCTTTTGGAGGGTAACGTGTCTATGTTTATCTTGAAGTCAACAATTGCAAGTAATGTTGATGGGGTAGGTGTGGAGAGGGTAGGTGTTGGCAGGGATGACAGCGTTTCAGTAGTCGTTTCTGATGATGACGCGGGAGATAGGGGGCTGTCACGTGAGGGGGGATGCGTTGGAGTAAAAAACGATATCACAGGGGGAAGAATTTCTCAAGTTTCAAGTTTTTATTAGCTCAGATCAGACAATGTGATATGGAGCAAAAAATAAACATAATGGTCAAAATACAACTAACAAACTGTTAAAAAGAAAAGAAATCTAACTACTCAAACATATTTACATATTTACAGGAGAAAATCACTCAGTGCGAAAATAAAATTGCTGAAAGCCTCTTAAAACCCAGTAGAGGGAGTGGCAGTTCACAGTTACACTGAGGTGGTGTTCTTCTAGAAAGCTTGAACCTGAAAAAAAAAATTGTGCAACAATTTTAGTACATCCCTGGAGGGGGGGGGCCTCCGCGGGCTCCAGGGAGTTGATGCTTCCCCAATCACCATTCACATCTGACAGTGATCCTAAGTGGGTGACGTCACAGATCACGTGGTCGGCACCTCAGTTTGTTTTTGTCGTTCGACGAAAGCAGACGCGATTTCTTGAATTCGTTTGTTTATGGAGGTAATACGCACTGTTGTGAGCGTATAGGCCTCAATGTTGTTTTTGGAGGTAATACGCACTGTTGTGAGCGTATAGGCCTGTGATATTATGCCATGCTGTGTGATCTTGGCTTGAAGTGAATGAGCTGTGTGCTCTTGGATGTGAATGAGCTGTGTGCTCTTGGATGTGAATGAGCTGTGTGCTCTTGGATGTGAATGAGCTGTGTGCTCTTGGATGTGAATGAGCTGTGTGCTCTTGGATGTGAATGAGCTGTGCGCCATTTGTTGATGTGATTGGTGATCTTGGCCAGAGAGGCAAAGTTGAACATGTATCTGATGATCTGGGGTCCAGTGGAGATGTGTATTGTCATGTAAGATGCACGTTTTTTGTAAGAGATTTCAGGCAGTGAAGATTTGATTTGGAACGAAGCAGCAGACAATCGTGACGTCATTGGCGATGCAACAATGGTTATGACGTCATCACAGCAGGATCATAGTAGAGCTATAAATAGATCCCAGAGTGCATGAGTACCTTGGTCAGTTGGTGCAGTTACTGACAGTAGTGGTCTGGATCTCAGGTCTGGACCCACTGGCACTTTTTTCTTGAGTGAACAATTAAGTGCATTACAAATTGAAGTGAAACACCGGTTTATGAGTCAAAATCCAAGTTACTTAATGCTAAAAACTCTGCAAAAAAGAAAAAAAAAAAAAAAAAAAAAAAAAAATTTATTGTTCAAAGCTAATTCACATGATTGTGTATTGATTTTATCAGCTACAGGAATGTCAAAAAGATGCTGAACCTTATTTTTGTGGAGCAACGATTAATTTCATTTATTGTTCAGCGCTTCAGCCGTTGAGTCAGTCTTTTCCTGGGAATACCATGTGTCTTGTTACAATATACATGATAAATTAAATTAATTTTGATTCTGAATGCCATGGTAGTGCACTGAGTGCAGCATAGATGATTGTGATAGCATGCTTGTATTTAGTACCTGTCACGGTTTGTGACTGTAAGATTGGAGGGATACTCAGCTGAGAGAGCGGCACTCTGCCAGTCGAAGATCTATACGCAGCTAGTTATAAGTCTTTAGCGGAGCACATTTGTTTATTTTGATTAATTTCATTTTGTAGTCCTGTTGAAGTATATATGATATATTGAAAGGCATCATTATGCTGGTATCTTGGTTGTGGTGTATGTCTTCCAATGCGTTCCTTCGTTATTTCCAGGCGTCATCAGATTAATAACAATAACAAAAAGTCAAGTAACTTGAAGAAAGGACACATACTTCAACTTAGATATTGATCTATCAGGTCTATTAATATCTTTCGGTCAGCTTGACTGACATGATGTAATTGTTACTAAATTTTCGATAAAACTGTACATCCAGGCTTACATTTGACAGTCATGGGCCTGCATGTATGATTTTTATCAGTTTATGACGAGGAAACCTGTACAGTAAATTTTGTTGGTCTTTATAATGCTACGTTCTTATGGTGTTTTTACTTGGCTTCAGACGATAACTTTGAATATCATAGATAATGGCCTAGTTGTATTTGTTTCAATAGTGTGATGGTTGGAATATCAAACCACCAATGTGACAGGATCACAGTAAAAGACTATAGTAGCCTAAATACTGTTTTTGATCCCGGTATCGCCCATGGTTGAGTGCTGCAACAGGGGCACCACCCGAAAACTTGCGATGGAGAAATTTCGAGGGCAACAATTTTTTCAGTAATATGAAGGAAGCTATGGTCAGGAAGACTAGAGAAGTTGTCGATCTATTGACTACTAGGAGTTTGATGGGAACAAGAATATCTTGAAACAATTTTAGTGGTTGCAACCATGACCAGAACAAGGAAATGTGGAAAATTTCTTGGAATAGGTACTCTCGCTGTCATGCCTCACTATGATAGTATGGCAATTGTAATCATCCTCTTGCTTCTTTGGGACACATTGGCAAATTGTTTAAGCATTTGCCCTGCTACGCTCCTGGGATAGGAGACGAGGCCTGAATGACTATCAGTACATATCGTGTTTTGCCAGTGTTACTGTTATATGAATATTGACGGACCATGCTACAGTCAGTGTGCCCTTTCAGCCTTAAATACAGTGTGGGTTAGATCCCCGATGTGGTCGTTGATGGCTTTGGCCTACAATGTATAAAATTCAATTTCGATTGCATTCTTGAATAGGTGTAGCATTTGGTTCATGGTATTGATTTTTCAATTGACAATAGACTTCACCGAGAGTTGGGTGTATATATTTGACTGAGATTATTGTCACCATTGTCGCCAACTGTATTGGTATAGCATGTGATGTCTTCACATTGACGAGTTACCATCAAGTTAATGTGTATATTATACAATTGAGTGTATTCGGTTCTGGTTTTAGTATGTGAGGAAATCATTTGGTATGTCATATGATGGGTACATAATTGATGACATAAATATATTTAACATGGTTGGTGTATGTTAAATTTAATTTCAACAAGTTACCATCTGGATTTGCTTCCCGGGGTCACTGATACCTTAGTGGGCTTCACTCACGTGGGAGGCGGACCTGGATGGGTCTCACTTGTAGTTTGCTATTTGTGGTGTCTTGACAGCTTTCTCATCTGGCTTGTATGACAGAGAATAATATTATTGCTCTGAGCAGAAATTACTCGGTTGTCATTGTAGTGCACTTTCATTTAATTTAAATGGTTATATATAATGGTGTATTTTTTAAATGGTTTAATTCCTAGATCTGGGATAGATTGCGTAAATTTGTAGAACCTATTAGTGCACTTCGTCGCCGCAGGACACCACAAATGGTTGACTGCAAAGAGAGACCCGTCTGGGTCCAGCCTCCCACTCCGGAAGTACGAGGTTTGGTGGGATTATATTTCTGGCCCTGATTGATTTATATCGATTTCATTTGCTTGAACCCAGGGCGTGAATATTCATTATCATTGGATGAGTGATTATAGTTAAATTTGAATAATCACATACTGTTAAAGTTTGGATACACAGAACCTTACGTGAATATCTCCTGATTTCTGCAGGCATCCATACATGCAGTGTACATATTTCTTTACAAGTTTATTGTGTGCATATCGGGAATTTTATTGTAGACATGTGTTTAGAATCTCAACAGTGACCTATAAATATTATTGCACATACTTATAAGTCAGCTAACGATGGAATATCTTTTTCGAGAAATTAGGGAGATCAGTGAGTCCATGATTTATTGGCTGGCATTTGTACACTCTTGTCGTGGTACAATATCGACTTTTCAAAAAGGAAAAAAAAAACAAGAAGCTGAAGGCCCAGCACTTTTACCATGAAGTTACATTTATTGTATGAAATATTTTCTGCTCCAGCTGTACTGTACATTGTCTGGAGCTAGGAATCCGTGCCACTTTCGACAATTAATTTTGTGTTCATAATAATCTATTTTAATCGATTACCTTTACAGTATTCTTGGCCACATTAAGTTGAATGGAAAATTGATTGTTTTTCCCATTTGGAAAATTATTCAGACTAGACTTGTTGGGATCAGTACACGCGAAAGCATATTGACCTTGGACATTTTGTCTGACGGAGAGAGAGTTCCCGTCAGACAAATTAGTGTTTTGTCAGACAACATGATAAATTTAATCTATAATTTTGCAAGTGGTTGAAACACATTTTAATGGAGTAGTGTTCTTTGATTTTTTAAAGGTGGGTTTTGCGACATTGCAATTAAGTTTCTGGAGGTCTTACAATACAAATCAACAACAGAGAGACTCAGAGGACTAGCGCTTAATATGCCTGTTCTCTGTAGAGATTTTTAGCCAGTAAATTTGTCTGACCTGAATTTGAGAATGGTCAGACATTTGCAAAAAGTGCCAGTAATGTCTGACGTGGCTGACCATTATCGCGCGCACTGGTCGGGATATGGACATAAATCCTTGGTTACAATTTGCCAATGATTATAGTCAATGAATGAATTGATTATTTGATTAATTGACTGAGACAGAAGACAAACGTCTTGAAATTCATGATTAAGTGCATTGTTGCACCTGCGATCTGCTCGGATATATATGCCAGAGTATTGTTGCAAATACTTCACTCCTGCAGTGTTCGTATAAGCATTTTGTAGACTTACATTCTGTCGAATGGGTAGTGGTAACTTGTGTGACTGACACTGCTGGTTGGCAAAATGTGTCAAGATAGGTGAGAAATCCATCCATGGATTTTAATATCTAAAATTAAATGACTACCACTCTTCAAACAGAAGCACTTCACCTCCAGTTAACATGTTGATATTGTGCTGAGGCAGTTTCAAAATATTGAACAATCAAGTTGGTGTAAAGCTCATGCAGTGGTCAGTTTGTGGACTTGCTTCATCAGTGTAAACCTCCTTTGGCTAACTTAGTTGCTGGTCTGGTACTCTGCATGATACCTTTCTTAGGGAAGTTGTCAGAGTAATTATTTTCTTCGAAAAGTTATCAATAAGTGATGTATCTTTTCTGCTCAACAAGAAACTGCAAATGTTATTTAGCTTGCATATCTTTGCCTTGGCGGACTATGGTTTCAATGAAATGAGAGAATTTTTCTAATGCAATGTTCTTATTATTCAACCCTGGTACCCTAGAAGTCTCTCATTGGGGTCAATATTCGTTCTCAATTGTTTAGTGCAGAACAAAATTTTAGTTTCCTGTTGGTCATATGATTGAAAATATTTGATATCATGTTTACTCTTATGTTGTTGAAGGCAATAGTTCCTCTCTCATTAAAATAAGGCTTTACGTTTGCTGACGGTGACATTGTGATCTCCAGACTAATACGAATAGAATTTTTTGGGGTGGCCACTAAGGCCTAGCTCTGATAGAGCAGCAAATAATTGATCAGACAGGGTCAATCTGATATCACTGAGGCCCATGATAATTAACTCTGCAGTGTATTTAGTCCATACACTATGATACAACTTGTGAAAACTATCAGCTATGATTTATTATTTTTACATGCATGGTTGATACATCGATTGTTGATTTTGTGTATAGTGACAGGTACAATTAAGAGACCAGATCAGTGAGGTCACACATTGAGTGTTCTGAACTCATGCTGTTTTAAACCGGGGACCGGCGTTGAAGGCCCAGATCCTGGTGATAGTCCGTTAAATCCAGTGTATGACTACTCATTGCTCAAGAGTCTCTAGAACATATCTATAGGAAATTAGAGTTGAGCCGAGTGTGGGACTGTGGGCCCTGAACATCCTCAGGCCAAACAAGAACGATGTATATTTTGTAAAGGAAAACTAATGATTATGTATATTGACAGATAGTGAAGAGACCTCCCAAAATTTCAGGTAATTGGCAGATTTATTTTAGTCGGAGGTCCATTCTTGAGTCCTTTAAGATTCTGTTCTATAATAGCAACCAGCAATGATTAAAGCTATTGTTTTATTGCCCAGGTCTGATCATGGACCTGGTTTTAAAGAGGCTTTAGAATTACAATGTACGCCTTGAGAAACCTCAGAAACAAGCAATATGTACTATTTATTTAGTCTTAAATCAATGATATACTCAATAAGAAACTTGAAATCTTTTTTCTTGTGAAGTCACATCCCAGCTACGATATTTTGCCGAGTACTCTTGAAATTGAGGAACATGGAATACTTAGTCTTATTATGGTCAGTTAGTGTGTCATCACATTCAGAAAAGCTGACTGCAGAATCACTTATTATGCAATATATTTATGAGTAGAACACAACTTTGCAACTATTTTGCTGACGTCCTAAAAAAAAAAAAAAAAATTTCCAAATCACATTTGAAATGTCAAATGGCTGTACTTATATATATATAGGGTGGTTCCTGGTGGACTCTGAGCGTCACAAGTCAGATTTTTGTTTAACCACTATGGAAATTATGTTCACCAGCAATGTTTATATATGTCCAGGCTTTCGACTAACTCACATTGTTACACTATGCTACATTATACTATCTTTTTAAGGATTACTCAAAATTCCTCGATCATGGCTCAAGAGTTATTCGGTCTCTTTAATCTGTAATTCAAGTGATTTTTTTTAATTACACGGAATTATGTTTATGTTCGTCTAGTCTCGGGAGATTTAACATCCCTTTCTTGATCAAGTCATTTCAAGCATGTGTATCTATACTTTATAATCAGCAGATCTACTCTGATTTAAAGGTTGATTATCATAATATTGATATAGCACAATAAGGTGCTGCAGAGGCATAAAACACATTATGTTGACAATTTTACACTGTTAATTAACCTCATAATGCACATTGTAGATATAATTTAATAGTAGTGATACGGAATGCTTTGTTGTGGAATGTCTGCATTCTGGTTTTGAACGTGCTGTCATGCAATTTGGGTACATCCTAATGAGAAATGAAGTCTGAGTGTGAGACTACTCTTCATGATGCATGATAATAATGAGAACATGTTTAGGGCCCACACTTGCAAATTGCACTTCAGCAAAGTAGATTGTCTGGGTGGCAAATTGTGTCACCCAGATCGATGTCTTATTACATTTGAATGTACATATATGTCTCCCAGTAATACTATCATGATACATTAATGTTTGATTTATTTCTTAAGTTTTGGTGAGATTTGGAGATGGTTTAAGAAATAAATGGGACTAATATTGGGGAATCAGGCTTTAAATGGGAGGAATAATGTAAATCTTCCCATATCTTAAAGCCGACAATACGTGGTATAGATGTTACACACTTAGGATACTATTTGATCCTAAGTGGCGTGACGTCACAGATCACGTGGTCGGCACCTCAGTTTGTTTTTGGCGAGAGGGGATGGTCTGTGAGCGGCAGCGTAGAAGCAGTCCCTTCAGCAGGATTGCAGATAATGGTTAATCTGTCAATTGGTGCCTGATGTGATTTAATAATGATTATTTCTGAGTGATGGTCTAAGCTAGATTTTCATTGAGCTGTTAAAGTTACAGCGTGGACAATAGTTAATCTAATCTGTGTTACAACTTATATGTATTATTATGATTTAGCTAGGGATACTTTTCAGGGAGTGCTACACTCTGTAACTGAGAGAAAATTTCTGTAGCTGTTGGAATTGATTACCAAATGAGCTGCACAAATTTTTCTTGCCCGCCCACCACACCCTAATTGTAAGCATCCTGTTGTTAACATCTGTACTATGTGTTGTCCGGAATAATGTAAATCTTCCCATATCTTAAAGCCGACAATACGTGGTATAGATGTTACACACTTAGGATACTATTTCGTTCGCGATGTGTAGGTCTAGGTAAGGGATGATGTCATCGGAAAGGAGGGCAGGATAGGCCTCCAGGTCTTGGGGCATCTCCCATGCACCTCGGCAATCGGGTCAGCAGACGGGGAGAGGAGAATGGTGGCCTTCGAGGGACAGGGCCATCCGACTCCTAACCTCCAAAATCAACTGGTCCACTCCTGACAAACGTCATCCGTCTGCATTTTGGCGGTAGTGGTGGTTCTGATGACCTGTTCCTACATGAGCTGATGGGGTGCAAAACTGTAAATCACTCACTCTATGAGCTCGGGATTATTGTGATGACAGATTGCGGCTGCAGTATATCACAACTGCTATAACTAGTGACAATCACTTTCAGTTAGCAAAACCTGCTAAGTGAGCCTCCAGGGAAACTTTTGGGGGAAATTCCTTTTGCATGGTTGTTGGGGACATTTCTTGCTTTTCCTCACTTGCTAATTTTCAAATTTGGAGTAGTGAAACTCCTGTCTTTTGCTGGCAGGGCTTAAAACTCGGTCACTCACTCTATGGAACCATCATACTATTACTACTCATAAATGCTCCAAATCTTATCTCTGGCTGTAAAATTCACAACAAAGGCACAACAAACTGCAGGCTAAGAAATAGCCAACTTCTCAGGAAATTGAAGCACCAGGATTTCAGGTATGCATCATCCAAGGTCACAGGATAGCCCAGTCTGGTGCTAATGAGACGTTACACACAATGTCACTCACTCCCAGGTCGCCGGGTTTGTTCGACTTGTTTCAGGGAGCAGCACGTTGATTAAGTGAGCATGCCTCCATGTAGCCCAACCAGGCGCTGATGAGGCATATAGTCCCAACTCACTCTTTGTGTTTGTGTTTGTGTGAATTCCCTATTCCTAACTTTGCTCTCTTTTGGTGTTGTGGTTTTTTTTCGGGACCTTGGAAACCGCCAGGGCTGTTATTTTGGAAGGACAAACAAGTGCACATTCTGTTCTACCTGCATCCAATATATATACAATACAATACACTCTTTGATGACATATTTCCAGTATATTTCCAGCGAAAATGTTGTTTTCTTGCTTCATGCCAGCGGAAATACTTTTGCCGGATTTCCTGATGGTTCACAAAGCTACCAAATCCAGCCAATGCAAATGGCAGTAACAATATGGTCTTCAAAATGTAATCAATGCATTCAAGGGGATATTTGAAGAATTGGAATGTCCATATAGAAAGGAATTCTGTGTCTCATATTGATGCTAGTGTAGATTGGATAATCTTCAGCTATACTGTCCTTGAGTTCTGGAAGATGGAATCTGCCCGTTCAAACATTGCTAGCCATAATTGTGTAGGTCGTCCTGCTCTTGTGTTTAAAAAATAATTTATTTTTATAAATCATGCAATTGCGGTATGTGTGGAAGTTTTAACACAGAAGGCATACAACCTCAAGTGACTTGTTAGCCTTATGAAACAATTACACAGGCAGTAGCACACTTATTACCAAAGAAATGCAGACTGATTTCATTAATTTTAGAACAACATGTAACTAACAGTAAAAGAGGGTACAGACATTTTGGTACAAATTAATAAAGTCTAAGCATCATTATCAACAAAAGATTAGATTTTCCTATTGGAAAAAAAAGGTCCTTAATTAATATTCTTCCTAAAATACATAAGAGTATCACAATTTTTAATGTCATCAGCAAGTAGATTCCAGGCTGATGGTCCACTATATTTTATTGAAAATGTGTATTTTTCTATTCTTGGAAAATGTAAAAAATTTTTTAGCTAGCCAAAGGCGTAGCTATTGGAATCGGAGATGAGTGTATGGGATTCTGAAAACCATAAACCATGTAAACACTGTAAACACTGTAAACAATAAACATGTGAACCAAGAATAGGCTAGATGGCAGCACTGTCCACTGTTGTATGCAAAATGGCCCTCTGGTGGATATGGCTTTAATTATCTTGAGTTCATTCCCTGACAGGTCTAAAAGCAATATAGCTTAGTTACCATTCAGGAGTGTAATTAGATATAATACAATACATTGGATTTCCTGTGTCAATATGGTCAAGGTGTGAACTTGAAATGCCATTAACCAGCAATGGGCTATGGATAGATAGATAGATAGATAGATCCTTACAGAAAATCAGATGTGCAAATAGGAGATAGCTTGATATTCTATCTGCAAGCACCTCTTGAAGTGCTTGCCCGTTATTTTTAGAAAGTAACAGTGAACATATGATTTAGTGCCATGACTTTATTGATGAAAACAAAATTAATAAGTTATTAAAATCATTGATTTAAATTTCCCCAAATTTGGCCTGGTATAAAACATCAATTGTGCAACCTTCTTCTCCCTCTAAAATGTGTGTTTTGATTGTATGATATTTTTGGCTTTCATGCATTTTGTTTCCTATTTTACCACATCAACAATTGATTTTTTTTAGTGCTTGAATCCTTTAATCCCATTGGCTGATAGATTTCCCGACCATGCCTCTGATTGGTCCAGCCAAAAGACAATCTGTACCCAGAGAATCTTTGCTGAAGTGACAATCTGGAGTATGTTTAGTGAATTTCAATGTAACATTAAAGCTTCACGACTTGGTCACTCCTTTAGGTTAAATTTTGAAAGTTGTGTTTCTGGAATTAAAGTGCTATGTCTGCTTCATGTGGAAAGCAAGTTATGAATCACTGTTTTAACAAAAAGTTGTTTGGGGCCAATGTCCAGGCCACTTGGTGAAATGGGTCTATTCTAGGGCTCTATATCGTTGCTGACATTCAATACGATACTTATCATCGATACACTTGATTGATGCACAATTCGTACGTGTACTGTTGGACCTCAAATTCAGGCCGATCCGCATATATATTAGAAATCCGCCTCCCGAAAAAACTAATTTGTGGCCCGGAAAGTTCATCTCACACTAGAGCGGACGTCAAGATGACGATCTTCTCGAGTTCAGTGATTGATTTAATGGATATTTTCTGTCAAATCTCGATAATAAACTGCTTTTTTTAGCTGGATATGGCATAATTGAGCCATACCGAAGTGCTGTTTCGAAAACCAGTTCGGGAACCGACCAGACTGAACCGGTACGACCGGTATTTATTGAACTGGTGTAAACCCCTAGTTTATTCCTTTAATTGTACTTCACTTGCATTAAAATGATAGAGTCAATGTCTGTTCTTCCAATCTGTCATGGCGGCAGTCATGCACATTCCTTCCTATTAAGGCGGAAGCTCCCTCTTTCAAGTCCATCCGCCTATCTACATGATCTATGTTACTAGCTATTTATCTATCTTTCTTATTTTATTGTATTCTATTCTTTTCCCTCCAATTTACAAGAAGCTTCTCAGTTGCCTTTTATTTTGAGGATTTCATGATATTATTTACATACTTCAAATTGTTTTTTACATGTCTTCAGTACGGATATACTCTAGATCAGGTCAAAATTGCTATCAACCCATTCCATGTTAATCACTGCCCCTTTAATATAAAACCAAATGGCTAGCTTTGAATCCGCGGATTCTTGTTTTAGAATTTCTAGTTTGTGATGAATGAATATGTCTTTATGTTTGATGTAGAAGTTAATAATTTTCCCGTCACATCCTTTAAAAATGTAATGATTGCCCCCAATTTGCCTGGCAGTGGCATATTTGTGTTATATCAAAGGTATTTGATTTTAATACTGACAGATAATTATACTAAACTGGCAGTAAACTTTTGTTTGACTGTTTGAGCAGAATTGTACCTTTTTTATGTGGCTGGCCTGGGACATGCCTCGGACACGTACCCGAGACCCAAAGGCTCCGAGACCGAGCGAAGTCCAAGCATTGGTCATCCGAGACCGAGACCGAGGCAATCAAAATGTGGCCTCCAACACTGCTTGAAAAGCATCTGAAAAACATTTTATGGCAATTCTCCAATGGTAGGTTTGTCATTCACAGTGCTCATGTTAAATTTGCCCTTCACAAAATGATTCAGAGTATTTCCAATTGTCAATACAAATTAGATGAAAATTATTCTTGCACAATTTTATACAACTATGCTGCCACTGTTAGTGAAATACTTATAAATACATGTAAATACAGTATTCAGTCGTGTTGGAAATACAGCACATAACTGAAACATTTTTTGGGTACAGTTATTCCCCTCTCTCTCCAATTGTTGCTGACCTCAGCACTCTGCATTTGGGACAAACAATTTTGACATAAAAAAAGGCCATTATCAGAATTATTGTGTTGGGAGGGGAGTAAAAATACATATTGTATCTATGATCCAACAATATGTTGTTATTGAGTTCCATACGTCTCAGGAAATGAAGGTGTATTCAGCATTTAGTGAGCAATATACGTGATGCGATGTCGAGTGAAATACACCTCAGTAAGAGCATGTTGTGTACCGACCAGACTGATGGATGCAATCATGAATGAATGATAATTATATATCCGTATTTATATACCCCAAATAATTTTCCAGACAGAGCAGGCAACCCCCCCCCCTCTTATGGACTACACAAATTCTAATGACTTTATGATTGGCGCAGTACCAGCACCCCCATCATAATGTACTTAGAGTGCTGATTTTGCACTTCTGGAAACTGTGCCACTGTGTTGTCAGTTAGTGAAATTAAACTTCTGCATTGTCAGTGGATATCGCTTCATCATGGGGATCACTTCACAAATTTTTGTCTTCTCCCTATTTCTTTTTGGAAGTGAATTTTGCCTGCCTGCTAAAGCTGGTAAGTTAGATGACCAGATACAGTGCCGCCGCCTTCTTTTTTTTTCCTGTAAGTAAGTGAGATGCATGACATTGTGCCATTGCATCAATGTTAAACATCCACACAATACTGCTTGTGGAAGTATGACTTCTAACCCGATGAGAGGAAAAGATATTGGGTCATAGAGGCCGATATGTCAGGCATGTGGGATAACAATATCGCCAATTTTCTCTGCTGCAGTCGGAGTTTGGTAAGGGTCAAAGTCGTTGATAAGTAAGAGAACCACCCTTCCCTTTGAAATAACATTGGGCCTGTGTTTCACTTACTTATCAAAGACTTTGACCCATACCTAACTCCGATATTGTTATCCTACATGCCTCACATATAGGTTTTGTGACCCAATATGTTTTCCTCTCAACGGATGAGAATTCATGCTTCCACAAGTAGTTTTGCGGAGGATGTTTAACATTGATGCAATGGCACAATATCATGCATTTCACTCACTTACAGGCGGCACTGTAGAAAGATACGTTAAAACTTGCTTCTAGCAGTTACCTATTCTATCTATTGAGGTCTGTGCATAGGAAACTGATGTAATTTTTTTAACTTTAAAATGGCTAGCAATCAAAATCATTTCCACATCCTTCCATTCCCATAGCATTGTGATTAGGATGTGCACTGTGCAGTTCCTTATTAAATAGTTGGTCAATTTCCGATGCCTAACATATCCCTCAGTTTCCCTGAACTTAATGGATCGAAGACGGTAACTTTAAAGATGTATGCAAAACCAGTGTCAAGATCGCAAACCTTTTTGTCTGGATAGTGGAAAGTTGCTAAATGATAAAACTCTAGCGATTGGAGCACAATAATTTGAAAATCTTTCCACTTAATATGTTGATTTTATACGTAATTTCGTCAGACACCAAAATCCAATGATTTATGTTAAAAAAAGAAAAATAGCATGCACTGAATGCACCGAGTATACTTCCATATTCTACTAACAATGCGTTCTATAGCCCCTTTCTGACTCCCATGTAAAATTTCAGCTCATTTGAAGTTGTTTAAGATGTTGCTCAAGAGCCCCAAAGGTAGATGGGGGTTTAACATTGAATTTTCATGCAAAAATGGTTATTTTAGCTAGTAGCTCATAAATTATCAGTTTCAGGCTACCCAAACACATGGATAGTTGATACAAAGATGTATAAATTATTCGCACACTGTGGTACCAATTTCATATCTGTACCTTACTTGGTTCTTCTGTAATTAGCAAATGTATACCATTTTACATGAAAAATAGACGCCAAGGCAAAAACCTTTCTTAATGAAGATTAATTGCAGTCTAATTTTGAATTTTAAACATGAGACAATCAAAAATTGGTTCCATAGTGTGACAGAGACACAAGAACATCAACCTTTGGGTCTCGGAATGATACAGGATCTTGGGTGATGATACCAGGGAGATACAGCTCTTGGCCATGTAATAACCTATAAATATCTCATACATGTAGATTTTCTCAATACCCAAGCATGTTCCAAATATGAAATTGGCACCGCAGTGTGCAGAATAATTTATACATCTTTGTATCAACTATTCATGCGTTTGGCTGGACTGAAACCTATAATTTATGAGCTATTAGTTAAAACCATGTTATGTAAAAGAAATAAATTAATATTTGTACCTTTTCTCAGCAGGGAAATGCAACACAGTATTGTTTGAGTACACTGAATCCAGCAGAAGCTATTACCCTTATAATTACAAATACATCATCTACTTATACGGAAGCAGACAGACGCTTGCCTCATTGCCCATCCTACCCCGGGAGTCGCAGAGCCTGTTTCTCACTGGAAATAAAAGTGTAAGACAATTCAGGATTTTTGTTGAATTGCAATAGTGAACGAGAGTAGGTGAGGCGTTTTGGCATCATATGAAATTTATTCCTGGCTGACTGCGATCAATTATAATTATTACAGACTGCCATAACCACCGTCTCAAAATGGCCTACTTTACAGTAAAATTTACCAAAGAGACAATGCATGTTTTGGTCCAAAAAATATTAAATATATTTTATGTATGGGCTCATTTCTATCTTATCTAAATTTTTGCAGAGTTCATTTTCCTTGTGAATTACACGTTTGCTTGTGCATACCTAGAAGGGTGGTCCAACAGCCAATGGAAAATAATAAAAGTGTAAAATTTCGTGATGGTACCCCCTAACTTTTTACCTTTGAACATGTGGAAGAAGTGTGCAAAATTTCAGCCAAATTGATTAATATTTAGAGGTGGCTCATCAAGGTTGAAGTTTTAGTATATTTTGCATTAAAACGCCTATATCTCAATAGTGAAAATTGTGTAAAATCATATTTTCCTTTCATTTGAGGCCTATTAGAGCACTAACCAACAGAGGAAAAAGTAATATATCACTTGTTTGTATATCTTCCTCTCCACATTTAGAAAAAAGTTTATCTTCCTCTCCAAGTTAACAAGAAAACTATTTTCACTAATATCATTAAAATTGTTATGTCAATTGATGTGTATTGTGCGAAAATCTTGCAAAATTGGTACTTCAATATAGATATTAATGAATATTAAAATTTAATGGAAAGGTTGTTGGATCATGACGGAGTCATGCCATGCTACTTTCAATAAATTATTATAGCCCAGCATGAAAAAGCTGTTGAGAACATCACACTATCAAAAGTCATGGCAGCTTTCTAGTACACAGTACGTAGAATCCGTCTGATGTCTAGTGAATTATCTCCTCTGATTAGATCCCATTCTGTCTAATAAATTTCTGGCTAAGTGCTATTTTGACACATGCTACAGAAACAATTCCATCTTTCTCAACAACATGTTCCACATTCAATATACCAGTATGCAGATGGCCTATTAATAATTCTTAGGCAAGATATTGGACGAATGACTAAGTTTTATGTGCCAATACAAGTAATTCATGCATCCCTTTGGACATTAGAGATACCCTAGAAAAAATTGTGTTTTTATGCTGGCTTCTTGAACTTAGGACAAGATTTGTTATAGTACAGTATTGGCTCTGCAGCCAGCATACTATACTGGTTGCCCCATACTGAAAAGTGTCAACCGGTTTTGGTCCCCATCATTTAGTAATATCAGCTAGAGCATTACAAAATATCTTATGATCACAAATACTTAATATTGTTGCATTGATGTAAAAGTACACACTGCCACTCATTAATCGACCAATTGGTGCAGATACAATTGTTGCAGGACCTGAAATGATTGGGTGTGAGTTGTAACAATTGGGGGTGAATAGTAATGAGAGCAGTTTGTTCTATTTATAGGTCCAATTTCTGGGTGGCACATCCTTGGGGTGATTAAAGTTACTCCGAATGATAGATTGGGATTGGACCAAAAGTTTCTCTAATTTTTACATAATTGTGTCCAGCGTCCTTGTGTTACTGAGTGTGTAAAATTTCTTTGCTGTACGATAATTTTTTCTCATAGAAATGACCAATAAATGCACTAAATGACCCCTAGATTTTATTTCGGGTACGCACGGAAAAAAATACCTGTCCAGCGAGACATCAACTTTGTGACGTCATCACCATTGTTGGAATTAGTTAACTTATGGCTATATATTATAAACAATGGTAATTGTGACGTCATCACCAATGGATGTGCTGGAGGATGGAGGCACTATCAGGAAAATTAAAGGAAATAAACTCAATAATTTATGTACCGTAATATGGGGTGAATAGGGACACTGGGGTGAATCGGGACAAGCCAGGAAATAATTTGTATCCTCAAAAAGCAACAACTTCTACTTGTTACAGGGACTTGATTTTTTGCACGTTTTTAGTAGATATTACAATGATGATTAATATAGATTTTCATGATTCTACCTGCAGGCGGAAAGGAGCTGCATTACCTCAAACATTGCACTGGAGAAATTGCATTTTCACAGGTGGTCAAAACTTTGCGTGTACCATATAAAGTATAAATATTGCAGCCACCAAACACGCAGCAGACTTTAAAATCGGTTTAAATGGTTTTAGTGAACCATAATTATAGGGTGGATATGGGATTAGGTATATGTTTGGTCCTGGGTTTAGAACAAGGCCCATGGCAAAGTTCTGAGATTTACCAAAATAACCCTACTCATTTTCATTTGAGTGTACTGGCGTGGCTTTTTGATAAAGAATGTTAAACTTGGCATCATGTATAGTGGATTTAGTCCAGAATTATCAATCATTAGCATAATCAATAGAAAACTACAGTTTTGTACACTTTTTTGTCATTTATCATACTTTTTAAAATCTTCGTATTTTACATTTAATTAAGTTCAGATTTTACTTAAATAAACTTTTTGGCATGTCAAACATATTTTCTAATGTTTATCGCCCCCGCAGGTCTCGGGCCTCCTCGTGGCGGTGGGTGGTAACACTAAGGTGAAGACCTCTATCCTTAGTGGCCAACATGAGACAGTGCGCATGCACGGTGTGTCCCCTACCTTACAGGGGAATATCAATGAATATGTCATTTACCATGATTCCAAACCGGATCGTACGTCAACCGGGTTACCAAGGTGCGCGTCCCTCAGCGGGAAACCAGGCTGAGATCGAAAAATTTGCGACTGGACTACCAAGATTCCCACGGACAAGTACATCATCAGATGACTTGATTGACCCTGACCGCCCCTCACACATGTCAAAAGATGAAAATTGCCTTGTGATAAATGGACTTGAGAAATCGCTGGTGGACCTATCAGCAATCGCTGTGTACGAAATTGTTGCAGACATTTGTGACAACACAGTAGCAGATAAAATACAACGTCAATTCAATGGAACATTTCTCATTCACCCACGGAATGACACACAAAAAGAGAAACTGACACTTGTCAAAGAAATAGCGAATACACAAGTCTCCATTGAACCTTTCCAAAAACCAGGCAAAGGCATTATCTTCTCGAAAGAGAGCAAGACGTGCACAGACTCTCAACTGAAGAAGTGGTTCCAAAAACATGGCATTACCCAATTCAAACGTTTGTCCCAACGAAATGGTTATGAATCCATAAAACTGACATTCAAAAACAACAATGTACCCAAGAAAGTACCTGTAGCTTTTGAAAAGTGCAGAGTTTGCCCACTCTTTCCCCGACCAAAACGCTGTTTCAATTGCCAATTGTATGGACATATCAGCACAACATGTAGACGGTTCACAATTTGTGCCAATTGTGGTGATCGAGATCACACTCACACGAGAGACAAACCATGCTTCAGGCCCTCGCATTGTGTCAATTGTAGAGGGGACCACCCTGCGTTTAGCCACAACTGTGAAGTCTTCAAGAGAGAAAAAGAAATTGTACAATATCAGATTGACACAGGATGTTCCTTTCCTGTAGCCAAGCGCATAGTCCAACAGGACATGGACAAAACTGACCAAGACGCAGATTATCCAAGACCAGTTTTACATTTGTCACCACGGAAAAGGATTCAACTTAATGGGGACCTTTTCCTGGATCTCTTTCGGACAACGCCTTCACCAGACCGACCAAAGACGGGAGAAACTGTGAAACATCTTGAATCTGACTTATGCACACAACCAAGTAAAAAGATTCAACAAAGTCAATTATCCTCTCCTTACGCTCTACGGACAAAAATGTCACCACAACAACCGAAGAAGAAAGAAACAGCTCCACGGACAAAACTGTCACTGCAACAACCAAAGAAGAGAGAAACTTTGGCTTCTGAGTACAAGAAATCATCCAAAACAACAAATCTAGCCAGCTCAACAGACCAACGATTTCCTTGCATAGACAAGAGAAAAATGACAAGCAACAACAAAGCACCTGTCACATCTCACAGACCTAACATATCAAGAACCTTGACACAAACCAAGTATGTCTCTAAATAGCCCACTCAGGTGCTGATGAGACGTAAAAAACCAACTCACTCACTCACTCACTCACTCTAATGTTTATCCACAAGGAGCTATCCCTTACACAAGGTAACAAGTATTGTTTTATAGAAATAGGGGAGTGTCCCGATTCACCCCAAACTGTGGGGTGAATTGGGACAGTGGTTTGTTATGTGTAAATCATTGGAAATTAAAGCTATCTTCCAATGCTCGTAGGGATAGTTGGACCTTGACCTCAGACATAATTTGGCACCATATTTGTATTTCTAAGATGATTTGTGTCCATGCCATGACAGAAAAACTCCCAATTCTGTCCCAATTCACCCCATATTACGGTAATCAAAGAAATACTTGAAAATTCACTAATAAATATTTTTGATCACAAGTTACTGTTATAATGAAGGGAAAATAGTGCTTATTCAGCAAAGGATTTTATCATTCAGGGTAACTTTAACAGACTGTTAGTGACTTACAGTTAGTGACTAACTGGCAGTTAAAGACTAACAAACTGTTAGTGAATCAACAACAGTTTATGCTTACTAACAGTAAGTGACTAACAACAGTGACTTACTAACAGTAGTGACCAACTGATGAACAACAGTTAGGGACAAAGTGACTAACAGTCAGGGACTAGTACTACTAGCAGTTAGTAACTTACTAACAGTTACTTCCTGACAGTTAAGGACTAGCTGACTTACATGCCTGACTAACAGTTAGTGACTAACTAACAGTTAGTGACTGACTAGACTAACAGTTAGTGACTAACTAACAGTTAGTGACTGACTAACTAACAATTAGTGACTGACTAACAATTAGTGACTGATTAACAGTTAGTGACTCACAGTTAGTGACAATTACTGACTAATTAACAGTTTGTCACTGACTGACAGTTTTTTTTACTAACTAACAGTTTTGACGAACTAACCATTTTTGACTTACAGTTTTGACTACTAACAGTTTTGACTGCAAATAGTTTTTGACTAACTAACACTTTTACTAACAGTTTTTGACTGAATAACAGCTTTTAGTACTACAAACAGTTTTTGACTAACTAACAGTTTTGACAAATTAACAGTTTTGACTAACAGTTTTGACTAACTCACACTTTTTCACTTACTAACAGTTTGCTAAGTCATTAAAAACTTCATAAAACATAGTTAGATCTGAGCAAATTCTCGGATTTTCAATGGTATTGATATTAAATAAATTTAACCTATCTAAATATGGCATATTGTTTGGACAAATGCGCCTTGTGAAGTATCTCTGAACGCTTTCTATTTTGTCTATATTTTGTTTCAAATAAGGGGACCAAATTTGACTTCCATATTCCAGTATGGGTCTAACATAACATTTAAATAATTTTATATAAAAATAACAATCGTGACTTTTAAAAGTTGTGAATATATTTCTTATGATGCTTTCTTGACAACATTGGAACAGTGCATTGTCAAATTTGATTGGACAATTATTCCGACATCTTTAATATGGTTCACCTTCTGTACACACGTATCATTAAGAACATAGTCAAAATCTATTGTTTTGTTACCAATAGTTAAGATTTTAGTTTTATCTGGATTTAGGGTCATTTGCCACAAATTTGCCCATTCAGAAATGTTATCAAGATCACTCTGCAATTGTAAACAGTCATTTGCACTTTTTATGGATTTATATACTTTCGTATCATCTGCATACATGCTCACTGAACAATTTTTAACAACATTTGGAAGATCTGCAGAATAAATAAGAAATAAAATAGGACCTAAAACTGTGCCCTGTGGCACGCCTGATTCTACATGTGATGGTGGGGATAATGAATTATTAATTTTAACCTGTTGAAATCTGTTGACAAGAAAGCTTTCAAGCCATCTATAAGCCGCACCTTGTATACCATATTTTTTCAACTTATACAATAATTTGCTATGACAAACAGTGTCAAAGCATTTAGAATAATCTAAGTATGTGATATCAGAACTCATTTTTCTGTCAAAATTTAATGTCCAATCATTCATACATTCAAGCATATTTGTAACAGTTGACTTCCTCGGGACAAATCCATGTTGATCTTTTGGAATGATATTATTTTTTTGAAGATAGTCCAGAAGTTTTTCTCTCACTACCCTTTCTAATATTTTACAAATAACCGAGGTTAAACTGATGGGTCTATACTGTGATGGCAGTTGACTATTACCCTTTTTGAAAACAGGAATGATATGGGCAACCTTACATTCATCAGGAACTACTCCATCGTTAAGTGACTTGTTATAGATTTTACACAACGGGCTAGTAACTACAGCCAGTACTTTCTTGATAAAGAATACATTAATACCATCTGGACCAGCAGACAAACTGCCTTTCAATTTTCTAACAACTTTTATAACACTGCGAGGATCACATGAAAAGTGGTCAAGTTTATCTGTACAGGTGGAGTCAAAATTTGGTATCCTACCATTGTCTCTTACAAAAACATTTTATAGAATAACAGTTTTTTTACTACTAACAGTTTTTGACTGACTAACAGTTTTTGACAAATATACAGTTTCACTGACAGTTTTGACTACTAACAGTTTTGACTACTAACAGTTTTGACTACTAACAGTTTTGACTAACTCACACTTTTTCACTAACTAACACTTTTTGACCAGCCTACAGTTTTTGTCTAACTAACAGTTTTTGACTAACTAACAGTTTGTGACTAAATAACATATTTAGTGACTAACAAATAGTAACTACCAAAAAAGTGGACTTAATGACTAACATGTAGTGACTAACTGATGAACAACAGTAAGGGATGCCTGATTAACAGTTAGGGATTGACAGTTATATGTATAGTGACTTACTAAATAGTGAGTCATATTGAACCTATGCTCCCCCATATGAACTTGCCAACTCCAGCTAAACTGTCATAGGAATAAAAATAACAGTCAATACAATACACCAGTTAGTGTAGATCTATAAGAGAATTTATAGATGAACCCATGACATGTGTGTGTTCCAGACCTAGTTATTGAGAGATATAGAAAAAGTATAGTTGGTGTCTCCGGAGTATCGCATGCCCCCCTTGGGATGAAGAGATAGAGAGGGTGAGAGATAGACAGATAGATAGATAGATCTATCATGGGTTCATCTATAATTCCTCTTATAGCTTCTTATACCATATCATGGGTTCATCTGTAGTTTCTCTTATACCATATTTTAAAATTCTTTTGGCAAAACATACTCTTATTGTAAATTTTGAAATTGTAATCACTACAGCCAGCATATATCTTTTTTTTCAAAAAGATTTTCTTGTTTATGCAAAGATCCTTCTCAGTACTTAAAATATCAAAGTTAGTATCAAAGTTAGTTCTTTGATAATAGAACACAGCAAGTTGTCTTCCCCGAACAAGTATCCTTGCAAAAGATATACTGCCTCAAAAATTGTACTGTAACTGACAATAGCAGGGGGAAAATGCTGTTGGATTATAAGAACCTCTTTCACAACTGATTGGGCTTACTAATCTAACAAAGTGTCAAACAACTCAAATTGTATTTGGTTAACTAATCATGTTAATGTGCACATCTAAAGCTTCTGGGAGTATGAAACTTCCAAGACTGGCTTATCTGAGGAAAGGGGCTATTTACAATAATTAACCACCAAAAGGATGGGATTTCCATTATTTATCATGCTGGACTATAATAATTTATTGAAAGTAGTATGGCATGACTCAGTCATGATCCCACAACCTTTCCATTAAATTTTAATATTTACTAGCATTTACCCGTGATAGAAAAGTTAGTTAGTTGAAATTGCAGTCGTGAGTTATGAGGCAGGAGGCTGCATTCCTGCTGGAAGCGGGCATGTGAAGCAACAGGAGTGAGACAAAGTAAGATGAGGATGAAATGATAAGGTGACATATATATGTAAATGGGCTGTGGAGTTGGGAAATTGTGTATGTATCTATGTATGTATCTATCTAATTTTTCTATCCATGTATCTTTCTGTGTATGTAGAATGTATATTAGTATCTTTCTATGTATGTGTCTCATGTACAAAGTGTTTGCAATAATTATTGTTAATGATTATGAGAAAATTACATAATGAAAGTGACATAGAAAAAGAAACGTGTATCCCTAGGGATGTATCATTGTCAAGGTTAATCAATTGTACTTCAGGATCACACTTGAACAGAAGTCTGTTATTGCACTTGATTATCACACTTCAAACTTGACACTTTAAAACCAATTAGGGTGTTATCAATTCGATTCTTTTACTGATATTTCAACACTCACAAAACTGTAGATCTATAGTCTTGAGACAGACAAAACCCAATTGCCCACGTCAGTGGAGCGCTAATCCTTGATCACTTTGAATCACAACAAAAGAAAACATGGCGAACCAAGGCCCCGCTAGAATATATGCATTGTTGAGGTATCGTAAAAGATACAGGGGTAATCGGCTGATGTATGGTATGTATACATAGAGAAAATGATAATGCATCTGCAGGGCTATGTTAAAATTGATGTAAATTAAGTTAGAAGATAGAAATTGAGGGGAATCCATGACCATGATGATGTGACGTCATGTATAGCTATGTATCCCAGGATCCATATTAATATATTAGATTAATCAATTTATATTGACGTACCAAATTTGCCAGATTTTCTCCCAATACACATCAATTGACATAACAATTTAAATTATATGAGTGACAAATAACTTTTTTTAAATGTGGAGAGGAAGATATACAAACAAGTGTTATGTTGCTTTTTCCTCAGTTGGTTAGTGCCTTAATAGGTCTCAAATGAAAGGAAAATGTGACTTTACACAATTTTTACTGTTCAGGTATAGGCGTTTTAATGCAAAATATAGCAAAACTTCAACCATGATGAGCCACCTCTAAATATTAATCAATTTGGCTGAAATTTTGCACACTTCCACATGATCAAAGGAAAAAAGTTAGGGGCTACCATCAATGAAATTAAGACATATTTTTTTTTGACCACCCTAAATTATATTACCTAGCTTCACTTTTATGGGCACCTTTAATCATATGCAACATTTATTGTTTCCAGGATGAAAAAACGGTCGGTGATTTGAAGTTTGAAGTCAAATACTTCGAAGGTGATTATGGGAGAGTTGCAATGGAATTCAAAGACAACAAACCTTCATTTGCAATTTTACGCCTGAGAAATGCTGATGTTCTGGGAGGCAACGGTTGGCAACCTGCTGGATACGCTATGCAGAGGGGTGAAAACAAGTGGAATGACCAAGAGCGATGGATGAAATGTTGAAGCAGTCCTCAGCTGACATAAATGTGTACGGTACTATTTATTCAAGAAGATAAAATAAAGAATAAACGTTTAAAATTCTCTTTTCATCTGACTGAAGTTGTCTTATTTCAAATAGCATGTAAAAATTAATTTTGGCCTAATGGAACGATGACCACTAGACTTATTTTTTATTTTTTGCGCGAGATTACCAGTTTGCGCTTGATTTTATATGATTGTAAATCATGTGATTAGCAAAAATAGTTAAACTTGTGGCTGATTTGAAAAAAAAAAAATTCAAAATCCAGTAATTCCACTGAATATTTTAATATAGTAAATCACAAAAGTCAATCCGAACAATTTCATGATTTTATACAATATTTCGGCTTTATTCAGCCATCCTCAGGTATGAAATGACAATGTTATTGGAAACATTGTATAAAATCATGAATTTGTTCGGATTGACTTTTGTGATTTACTATATTAAAATCACTTCATTATCTAAGAAAAAAGACTGATTTTGTAATTGAGGGTCTCCTAATGAAGTTACAGTGTAATGTCCAAATGACCGAAATTACAATTCTTGCTGTTAGCAGGAAACACAAGAATTTACTAAAATGTGTAACACATCATTTGCAGTTTCAAAGAAATGAGAGGGAAACCCATAACTGTCCAATTAATGTGCATTAAAACTAAGAGAATCGTCATGAAACCATAGACTTTTTGATGTAAGAGAGGAGACAGCAGCATATTATGCTTAAACATCATTAAACAGTCCGATCAATATGGATAATAACATTCAATCATAGCAGGCATACACTCTAAAAAATTTAGGACAAAAGCGGTTTATAAAAATATCAAGTGGTTTGATGAGACAACCATGGTGGTTTTTACATTGAAATTTGGTAATTTTTGGGTGTTTGTCTTGGAATTGGTCTCCTCCTCAGATAAAATGGTTTTTCAAAAAACCCAGGCCTCTTGTTGGAATGAGTCTACCCTGGTATTAGAGTTCTTCATGCCATGATAAATATTGGTTCATGTGTCGATATGACGACATTTGTTGATGATCAACCAGATTACCATACACGAATAATTTGCTTAGAGACAATGGGTTTTCATTTATCTAGTGATATTTAATAACCTTGTACTAGTTCCGATGTATAAGGAACTTCATGGGCCTCATAGACAAACTCGATACTGTGCTTGCTGAGACAGATCAGCTCCCCAGAGAACAAAGACTCCTTCTGTACCACACTTAACGCCATCTATACTGACATGCATTTGACAAACAGAAGTTCAATTTTAACAAGGAACAAGTGATTAACACAAACACAGCAAGGAATCATTGAATCTATCTACACTGAAAGTATAACTAAGCTGTAACAAACAAAAAAACAGTGCATTATCTCAAAATGTGTTTTTATCCCAGCTTACATATCACAGTTGACTTAATAAGTAGATTGAGTCTCATGTTTGTCAAAGAATCATGACTGAGCAATGGTGAGCTGAGTGGCGCCACCTATAACTATACTTTTTAAAATTTACTTTGTAACTTTGTAGTTATAAAAGACCATGCTTGATGCACGGGCATGTTAATTAGATGATTGTGTTACAAAATTGTAGATAAACCATCTGCAAGAAATCATTAATGAATATATTTTAACATGTGGAAGAGTAGGTAAGGTTAACATTTCGTAGAAGTATCACTACACCCAAAAACTCCAACATTAGAATGATTTAAGACCAAACTTCAGTCAATCACAGGCAACTGTTCTAGGAATGTCCCATTAGCAATATAGCTTTGCAGTGGCGTTTCTCTGTGAGGTAAGTACATTTCATTATCTTGGTAGTCCATAAATGGACTGTAGACTGCTTGGTAAAACAAGGAAGAAAAGTCTACTGATTTTAGAGCTATCTCCAGTGCTTGCTGGGTGTGTAGCTTCACCCTCTCTCCCTGTGTTTCTTTATTGCACTCTATAACTGTTCTGTTTTCACTGTTACAATTTGTCTTTTCTTTTTGCAGATCTGAACAAAAACAAAGCACCTCCCCCCCATAGATATCCCTTCTCCCCCCCCCCCATTAAAAAATTAAATCCCCCCCCAATAATAATTATGAAATGAAGCCTTATTTTATGTAATCAGTAGTGGCTGGGGTGGGAGTTTGGGTCCCTGGCAAGTGAAATAAACGATTTTACATCCTGTATTGCCGCACTAAATACAGCCTATGTTGGACGGCTGTTTCAATCATGCAGCACTGGATTTCTGTGCCCTCCTGTCCTAATCAGCCTACCAAGTGCATAAATCCTTGACGTAAAGCCTCAATCATCCATCCATGAATCCAAGTTGATAGGCCAGCCATGGACCAATCATATATGAGATAACATGATACCACTACTGATTTCTCAGATATCCAAACAGCCCCCTGTCTGTTTGGTTTATGAAGAAACCAGTTTTATTTGGTTTTTGTTAAAACCAAACAATTTGGTATTTCCACAAACCCTAGTTGGTTTAATATGCGGGACAAGCTCAAAAACCAAATTTGGTTTTTTGGAGGCTGTTTTTTTTTAGAGTGTATATTTAGATTCAAATGACAACAATAAGACAGGTCAGTCACAGCTAACCTTGAGGGCTGTTAGTCCTCATCATTCTTCCATAAGACATATCTTGGGTGCAGGGCGTATGTAGGTTCCTTGACTTGTCTTCATCTTGATTGATCAAACTTGGCCAACTTCACTGCGATGCAGTTCAACTACTACTCAGCCGAGCTACCACTGACCTCAATGCAAACTTTCATCCACCAATATCACGAGGTCATCAACTTGGAGATGTCGCTGATCTTTCTTCCACTTGCTTCGGACAGTAAGTGCAGGTAAGTATTCTCTAGTCCAGCACCTCCAAGTGTGATTTGCTAGAGCTTGAAACTGCCACCAACACCTTCTGAAGTCCACCTCAGACTGCTGGATATCACTTACTGGAGTAACGGAAGAGGCATCTCAACGAAGAAAGTGGAACTTCCATGAAGAAAGTGCTTTGGAGTGAGTGTGCCCCCGCAGGTCTCGGGCCTCCTTGTGGCGGTGGGTGGTAACACTAAGGTGAAGACCTCTATCCTTAGGGGCCAACACGAGACAGTGCGCTTGCACGGTGTGTCCCCTACCTTACAGGGGAATATCAATGATAATGTCAAAAAACATGTTTCAAGACCGGATCGTACGTCAACCGGGTTACCAAGGTGCGGGTCCCTTAGCGGGAAACCAGGCTGAGATCGAAAAATTAGCGACTGGACTACCAAGATTTCAATGGACAATGACATCCTCGGATGACTTGATGGACCCCGACTGCCTCCCACACATCTTGAAAGACGAAAACTGCCTTGTGATGAAAGGTGAAACAAAATCCCTTGACAACCTGTCAGCTATTGATGTTTATGAAGTAATTGCAGACACTTGTGACGACACTGTAGCTGGAGAAATAAGACGTCAAACTAATGGAACCTTCCTGATTCATCCTCAGAACGATCAACAAAAAGAGAAACTGACATCAGTCAACAAAATTGCAGGAACAAAAATCTCCTTTGAACCTTTCGTAAGACGGGGCAAAGGCCTCATCTTCTCAAAAGAGAGCAGGACATGTGCCGATGCTCAGCTAAACAAGTGGTTCAAGAAACATGGCATTGAACACTTCAAACGTCTGTCCCAAAAAAATGGATGTGAATTACTACATTTGACATTCAAAGACGATAAAGTTCCAAAGAAAGTACCTGTAGCTTTTGAAAAGTGCAGAGTTCGCCCTATCTTTCCTCGTCCCAAAACGTTGTTTCAATTGCCAAATCTACGGACATTTCAGCAGCATGTGTAGAAGGTCGACAGTTTGTGCCAATTGCGGAGAACTGGATCACACTCACACTAGAGGGAAACCATGCTCAAAGCCCTCGTACTGTGTTAATTGTGAAGGGGATCATCCTGCATTTAGCCAAGACTGCAAAATCTTCAAGAAAGAAAGGGAAATCCTACAACAACAGATTGACACTGGAATATCGTTTCCTGAAGCCAGGCGCTGTGTAGAAAAAGATACGGACAACATAGACCAAGGACCAGATTACTCCAGACCAGTTTTACATTTATCTCCAAAGAGACGGATTCAGCTGACGAGGAACCTCTTCATGGATGTCTTGCAGCAGAAATCTTCACCAGATCGACCAAAGGAGGAAAAAACTGTGCACTCTCCTGAACCAGTTTCATGCATATCACCCAGGAAACAAAGTCATTCGTCCTCTACTGATATCCCTCCAACAAAGATGTCACCTGAACAAGCCAAGACGAAGGAATTGTTGGTTTCTGAGAACAAGAACAATCCTAAAAAAGGCAATGCAGTTATGGCTGCATCCAACAAAGACATCTACCTCAAATTGGTACACAAAGATCTTTCACTGACCACATACGACCGCCTTGCTTTGATTGAGAAGCATCTAGAAAATTCTAAAAGTACTCTGACAAATGCAGGCCTAGAAAATGTATATGGACTTCTCTTACAGAGAACAAAACAAAGTGTGGGCTGCTGGCCAAAAGAAAAATATTGTACTCTTGCCGAGATCCGGGGAGCCACAGCATCACACCTATTCACAGAGATTGAATATGGAACTATGATTCTTCTTCTTATCCACGATCTACTCTTTCTTATCCTGAAATTCGTAGAACATAGTCGGAACAGCTCATGTCAAAAAGAACAGTCAGGACACCTAACTAAGTCAGCTGCAGCAGTTGTTGCTTGGTTGTTAAACAACAAATGGCAAACTAGTCGAAGGAAACTCTCAGAAGACTATCTTGAGTACACAAAAACACTTCTTGCATCATTTAGACTTTACCAAGCACGCACACAACTTGTATAATGTACACAACAAGCAAAGGGGCCATTCAACAAAGACGGCCTCACTACAAAGTCAGAACTCATCAAAGCCATAAAAAATTACAAATTCACTGAAGAAGGAGCAGGTGCTCTGATCCTTCTTATCCCCCACAACCTGTTTACAACTGCACTAAAAGTAGCGCAGAAGATCCGAAAATAATCTCTTCACCAACCTACAAAGTTAGTCATTCAAACACAGACATACTATGTTGACAATGAACAAAGACAAATAACATCAGAGCAAGCCTCGATATAGCCCAATAAGGTGCTGCAGAGGCGTCAAACACACACACACACACGCACACACACTTTGGAGTGAGTGCAGTGTAGTCATTCATGTCAGAGCTGCTGTTGGTGATGGGGCTGCCATTCAGGACAGATTCAACTTCTGTTAATCTTTATTGATTTCACAAGTTGCTCCCACACACTTCAGCGTGACCAACATTTTAAACATCTGGGGAGGACCTGGAGTCCCAAGGTTGGTAGGTTGTCTTTCTATAAGAAGCTTGGTGTCACTGTCTCCAGGAGCCAGCTTCACTTGATCAAACGTCTCAGTCATGTCAACCACAGCAGCCCGACTGACACAGTCCCTCTTTGCAGAACAGCTTTAACTGGTGGAGACTGATCATTTTCTATCACCCAATTCCGTGCATGAGTAAATGATGTAAAGTCAGTCTGTGTTTTTGACACTCAGATTTTAAGTGAAATGAATTATAACAATGTTATTCAAACGGCTTTGAGTGTTTTTGACACTAAAGTTGCTGTATACTTTAAAAAAAACATAATCGACATTGGCAGCTATATGTTGTTCCCCTTGTCTCTGCCCATGGACACCGTACTAATGTGGAAGGCTCACCCTAAGTTTTGTGCGTTACGTGTATATATTAATATTCCGGAAGTTATATTATGTTCATAACCGTAGTAAGGTCGGCTGAACTTTTTATGCACGCAGACCTTTTTCAATGTGGCTATCAGTAGGAACGTTTAATGAATCAAAAGGAATGAAAAAAGAAACCCAAGTACTTTTACCCACAAAAGGCATTTATTCAGAAATATTGCCCTTCATTGGCTATATTTGAATCACAGAGAAAGGTCATAAAACATTTCAAGAAGCAATTCCCCTCGTACAAAACTGTATAATTGTCTAAAGTGGGTTAATTTAGCTCTTCGTAATATCCTCCATAGCCATCCATTTCCTTTTTTTATATATTTACTCTGCTCTTTTTACCCCATGTTTAAACAGGGATTGTTTGTAGCTCTGGATAAGGGATCGCTTTGATTAAGTTTAGCTTTGTATGGTTATATATAGACAGCAAAAACTGGATTTCAAAGACAAGCAATTTACAGAAATTTATACTATCACAAAGAAGGAAATGCATGCCCAAGCATTTTTAAAACATATTGAAGCATGTCTGATGAGATATGAGTTCTGATATGCGTTACCAAAGCATTATATATTCAAGTCTACAGCATTAGTAATTAAAGGTACAATATTTTTCTTAAAGCTTCTGGAGATAGATTGCCCCTGAGTATGAACGTTATGGGGACTGTAAACATACTTGGCTCTTGGGGATGATTTGTGCTTATGCTAATGGTAATAGTATGTTTGGACTGAGAAAGTCTCAATTATGTCCAAATTCAAATAATATGATGGAAAATAATTTATTCTTCTTGAGTCATCCATTGACAATTTCTGTCAAAGCCTTTCCAATTCCATGGGTTGGTACTGCTAAATGCCGTGCTTACAGCTCCATACATCTCCATGGCAGCTTGCAGTGTTGCTCTAGCTTTGCCAAGGAACTTGGTTAGCACCAGCTGTTCACCTGACGGCCCCTTGAAATAGACATAGTCATATCCTGCTAACTTATGATTGTCTGGGAAAGGGTCACTGTACTCATCATCTTGGACTGAGTCACCGAGAGTGTTCACATTCACAGCTCTGTTGGCCACCACGTTGAACAGCTGCAGACGCCTTGAATCAGCCTCCATCTTTCTGATGAAGTCAGCCATTGAGACGTCATCTTTAACCCAGAAGCCTGTGTGCATCTCATTGGTATAAGCTGGACTCATCTTCTCACGGTACAAGTAAGGTGGCACATTTGGGTAGGAGGCATTCATAGTGTACCGGTAAAGCTCGAAGTAAAAGTTGTCAAACAAGATAAATCCAACATCCACTGTCTGCTGACCAGCACCTGTTTTCCCTTGAATGATTCCGTAAAACTCATCAGGCTCTTCACCTGCTTTTAATGCTTCTAATGTCTCATCTTGGAAGATTAGTCTCTCAAAGGCTTGGATTGTACGGCCTCTCCTTGTCTTTTTGCTGTTAGCTTTTCCACCAAGGACATCAACATAGAAACTTACAGCGGCATCATAATCATCAACAACTGCATTGACATGAGACAGGCCAGCGTAACGCTTAGAAGGTCGATCTTGGAAGCGAGTTTTAGGTACAATGTCTTGCAGCAGCGAAAAGACGCCCTTCTCCGTGCAGTACATTGCCAAGTCTGTTTTGAGTCCCAAACCTCTTCTGTATCCTATCTCCCACCTCTCAGCATCCGGGCCTCGCATGGAGGCCAACTGGAAGTCATCAGCAATAGGGAAGAGGTACTTGTCAATGTCTAAGGTCCTTCGTTGTTCAAAAGAGGTCACAGGCAAATAAGTTAGGAAACCTTTGTAGTCTTCGGGATAGCCAGGAATATTGTTTTGGGCATTGATGGTGTCTTGAATCTGCTGGAGAGGCAAAACTGTGTCATCTGCAAAGAAGCAGCCGTGGGTGCTCCCAACGAAGGCATTTCCCCTTTTTTCATCAGTTCGGATGAAGACAATGTTTTCGTTAAATCGGTTAACAAAAGTCATCAGTTGGATAAGGGTATTGGAAAACAAAATGTAGTCCCACATAACCTGGAACAAGAAGGATCAACTTAGAAAGTAAGAAAGGTTGTGCCTTTTCAAAACTCACAATAAGCCAAAAAATTAACATTCTGATAGCATTTTAATATTAACTTGGAGCTGTTTGCGGATTAGCGGTCCAGACAGTTTCAAAATGACTTAAGGTACTTCATCAAATAAGAAGCTTAGGAGACCAACAGAAAACTGTCGATGATGTGGCAAAGCCAGTTTGCAAATTGAAAATTAGAAAATGAATTTTTCAAATGGACCGCCAATTTGCAAAGAGCTATAATGGTATATATCTTCAGGTAATTCTTTTCAATATATCCGCCTGTGTACAGTAGACAATTTTTGTAGTGTATCAAGCATTCTAGTACAGCAAACTGATTCACCTTACGAGCATTCTGTTGAATGTTGATCCAACCATAAAGAAGCATCATTATGCCCAAAGTCATTTAAGTGTGACCATTCGCTTTTGTCGACGGATCCTTAAATACAGGGTTGCAGGGTTGTTACAGTAGAGGAAAACAAGTGCTCGCAGAAAAGCTGTTGGTGGCCATCAATGACCCCACAACATGCCCTATCAGATTCATTAAAATTAAGTGTCAATTTGTCATTCAGTATCTTGTGACTTCATTGATGAGTGTTATGAATTGTCAAATGGCTTTCCCTGTAAGCATAAGCTATGACATCATAAATTACTTATGACTCATAGAGCATGACATGGCATGGATAGGGCTATGACCTCACAAGAAACATCCCAGTGCTTTTCTGTAAGCACTTGTTTTTAGTCTACTGTAAATTACTGACTTCTCTCTGTCACTCACTCATTGTTATGATCATTTGTTATCAACACTTAAAAGAGAAAACTAGGGCTAAAGGAATTGTGCCACCATGTCACTCAATCATTTAATCTCTCAAAATTCTTACTGTGAGTGATGTAAAAAGAGGGCACTTTAGCATTATTTCTACAAGCATTTTCCTGATGTTGTGTTTGGCAAATTTTGAGACACAACAATGGAAAAGTTTCATTTAACTGCGCACTAAGTTAGAGATCTACTAAGTTCCAATGAGTATGTCATATCAAAATTTGCAGTGGAAACCTGTTGTGGGGATTTTATGTTTCAAGTAATATTTTGAAATTTTTTATTTCAGTTTAATTGTGAGCTGTGGCAGCAAAATGGATTCTGATATGTAAAGGTTATTCACCACGGGAGAGGGAATATGTGATTTATCACCCGAGCCCTTTAGGCCGAGGTGTGATAAACACATATTCCTGATCCCATGGTGAATAACCGGCTTATACCATGAGACAAACACTCAAACAGTCAAACATGAGAGGATAACTGGACAACAAAGAATATGGGAATTATTCCCCTGAAATACTGTGATGTGATTGGCTGACAGAGGTGTCGAATGGTATATAAGTTTATCGTATATATTAGCTTATAAACATATATTCCTTATCATACAACATGGCTAGCTTGCTGGGTAATTCACATGAAAATTACTGTGGTAGAATGCTTGATCTACTTCAAAAGTTGACTATTGACATATTTTCAATTATAATAGCCTCTAACTTCAAATTAAAAAATAGTCTAAATACCTTGTAGGTTCCACTGTCACTGATGTCCGGGACTCCCACATCTTCCAGTGACCTTCCTGTACTACGAGCTTCCAGAATTTCATCCTGGAAAATCCGGTAGAAGTGGGAATCACCCCAGACACCTTCTGGTCCTGTGCTCAGTCCATCTACAACCATGCCTCCAACAACTTCAGTGTAATAGCGTCTTGAGAGCTCCAGATTAGTAGTGACAACAGTGACATGGCTGATTCCATACAAATTATTGTCTTCAAAACTGGTGGCTTCTCCGAAGAAGAGGACCACCACTGATAAGGCCAGAGCTATCATTTTGACTTTCCCCTACACCGCACTGCCAGGATATTGATGCAGTTGTGATTTATGTAGCCCCAGATGAAAATGTTAAGTCATGTCATACACCACTGACAGCATGCTGCACGATTGACGTAAATACAATATTGCATTCAGAAAGCGTCCTAGATTAAATTTAGAAAATTTGCATCAGGCTATTTCTGTTCTCACCACGTGCCCCATTATTTGACTTCAGCGAGGGTCTACCTGGTGCTCTGCTGACTATTGCAATGGGCATCACATTTTTCAGATGTCTTAGTCTATTCTTATTTACTTATATACGAGGGGCGTTCAGAAAGTCCTGACCAATTTTTCTAAGAGATGCTTATATTTAAGCTAGAGTCTTCAAATTTTCAGGAATAAATCTTGAGATATCAGGGAAAGAAATGGCCAAGCACCTTTGGGAAAAAATATATTTAATAATATTTAATATATATTTAATATATTTTTTTAATATTTATTTTGTTGTCATGGAAACGGCAAGATGGGGAACCCAGCGCAGCTCATTTTTCAAGTGGACTTGGCAATGTGTTTTCCCTGAAATCTAGGGTAAAATTATTTTGAAAAGGAATGCAGACCTGCGCAGGGCCTTCTGACAATTGTTATTGTAACTTTATGATGTCACAATGCTGTGTCAATCCATTGTTTAGCCATTTAAACCTGATTTTTGCACAGTAAAGATTGCTTTTGGAGGAGCATTTTACATGGACCCGAAACGCAATCAGAGAGCTTCAATCAAATTGTGTGTTCTCACAGGAAAGAATGGTACACAAACCCAGGATCTCATCAGGGCCGCATTTCAAGATACCTCAATGATGATTTAGCACCATCTGACTTTTCTTTATTCCCTAATCTAAAAGATGAGCTGAGATGTTAAAGATATGCAACAAATCAGGACATGTGACATGCCATTTCCAGGGCTTTTCTAAGTTAGGACTTTGAAAATTGCTTCACCAAGTGGATTGAAAGGATGTAAAAATGTATTTCATGGCACAGAGAGTACCGTAATATGGGGTGAATCGGGACAGAATTGGGAGTTTTTCTGTGATAGCATGGACAGAAATCAACTCAGAAAACGAAATATGGTGTCAAATTGTGTCTGAGCACAAGGTCTAAGTTTCCTTTGGAGTTTGAATTGCTATCTTAAATTGCCTGGGTTCAGGGCCCAAAAAACCACTGTCCCAATTCACCCCACAGTTTGGGGTGAATCGGGACACTCCATTATTTCCTCAATTAATACTTCCTGGCTTCTTTAAGTGATTGTTTCTTATGACTGAACATTAGAAAACATCTTCAAAATGCAAAATATGTATTTTGAAGAAAATCTGAAATCAATTCCATTGATAATATGCAGATTAAAAAAAAATTGATAAATGACAGAAAACTATCAAAAACTGCAAATATCTGCTAATTTTGCTGGTGATTAATAATTCTGGACTAAATCCATAATAAAAGATGCCAAGTTCAATAATATTTGTAAAAAAGCCATGCTTGTACAATAAAATGAAATTTGGTTGAGTATATTTTGAATATTCCCGAAACTTTGCCATTGACCTGGATCTGAACCCAGGACCAAACATACATAATCCCATATCCAGTCTACTATTCTGGTCCCCTGGTACCATTTTAAATTGAAATAAAGTTTAATGCGAGTTTGATGACTCTGATATTCATACTTTTTATTGTACTAGCAAAGTTTTGATCAGCTTGTGAGATTCAATTTCTGCAGGGCCGTGTTAAAAGTGCTGCAGCTCCTCAGTGCCTGCAGTCAGAGGAATGTAATTCAACCACAATATACGCTGGTTTGTGTACTATGCATGTGCGAAAAATCAAAATCCTGACACCTGTAGAAGATGTGGTTTTTGGAGGAAATAAAATACTTTCCTGTTCTGTCCCGATTCACCCCAGTGTCCCGATTCACCCCATATTACGGTACTTCAAAAAATTGTGAAGCTGCTGATGAACATCTATGTTCACTATTAGTGGTGTATATATGCAATAAATTTTATGGCGATTTACACAGCTAAATTGTTGAATTTTGTATGAAAAATTTAGCTGCGCTGCCAACCCCAAGGTGTCGTTTCCATGGCAACAGAAAAGTAAGTTAAACATTGGCCACAGATGTAATATTTTATCAATGGCTATACACCTGAATTTTGTACTGTGAAAATTTCATTCTTGTAGGTCGAGGAGAAAGGTCTGGTACAAAAATTGGTCGGAACTTCCTGAACACCCCTCGTATCACAGTGTCCTTGAACGAAGTTTAGGGTTGAAAAAAATGTACAAAGAATCTGTCAACACAGCGTCGGCTGCGTGGTAGTATATTGTCTCAGCTTTGATATGATGTAAAGATAAGAAATACATTCCTTTCCCACCATGGTGCTTATATATACAGTGGACCAATGATTACGTGGTTTTTAAAGGAATATTACATTCTGAAGGTGTTACAAACTTGCTAGACTATAATCTGCATTCTCTGAACCCATTTAGAGTCCAATCAACTGAACCTGCATAATGTCCCTAATTCATCGACTGCATTAGCTAAGCAGCAGAACACTGTAGCAATATAGCCAATAATAAGACATTTAGGGCTTTTACAGCATTTCTCTGCCCCCGCAGGTCTCGGGCCTCCCCGTGGCGGTGGGTGGTAACACTAAGGTGAAGACCTGTATCCTTAGTGGCCAACACGAGACAGTGCGCAAGCACACGTCTCCCCGACGGAAATGGGGCAACCTGTTTGCCGTGGGTTGCGACCCGTGTCGGAGGATGAAGGGGTCCTGGTAGTTGAGTTGGGTGGGCCTAAGTTGGCCCCTCCCATACAATACACTACTTTGGCCTGGATTTCTCCTAGACGGGAGGCTGGATTGGCCCGGTCCAGTCAATCGGCTTGTCATGTTGTCATTAGGACTTCGGTCCTACTTGGCTATGGCTGATGGGTCAATCAAAGAAGGTTCTGACCAAGTCTACATGCTGGCCATGTTTTTAATATGATTGCAGCTGTATCTCTTACCAAGCCTTCTACGAGTATATCCCCCATGTATCCCTGGACTAGGGTACTGGGCGCAGCCCTACCCATATTAGTCCCCCTTGTTGGGCTCCTTGGTGGGTGGGGAGCATGGGGGATGAACATCACAAATTCCTATGGCATACTCTCTTCCTAATTCACAGTCTCGACTAAAACGGCAGCGGTCATCCTCGGATGACTGTATCGACCCGGAACTTCTAAATCGACAAACGACAACACGAAAGTCGGAGTACCGACACAGGTACATAGTGTTCAAACCAACTAACAGGCTATCTCCCTTCGCCATCTACAAGACCATACTTCAAGAAGTCGGCGAACCTGCAGAGACAACGTTACAGAGAGATGGAACCGTCCTATTTAAGACCAGAAACGACGACCAGACTCGGAAACTCCTTGGGCTGAAAGATGTTGCAGGTACACAGGCAATAATCGAGCCTCATCGGACCTTGAATACTTCCAAGGGAGTGGTTTTCTCCTCCCTTAGCTATTTAGACTCGGACAACGATTTACAAGAATGGTTTGAAACTTTTACTGATGTCATTCATTTTCATAGAATCCCACAGAGGGATAATCGGGAGCTTCTTATCTTGACTTTTTCAGACACGACTCTTCCAGAGAGCGTTAAAGTTATATGGGAGCAATGTAAGGTACGACCTTACATCCCCAATCCAAGAAGATGCTATAAATGTCAACGTTTTGGTCATCTGAGCAAGTGGTGCCGACGACAAGAAGTTTGTGGACATTGTGGATCCGAGGACCACGTTCAATCAAAGGAACAACCTTGCTCAGCCCCTCCTCTTTGTGTCAACTGTAAGGAGGATCATCCGTCTTACAGCAAAACTTGTAGACAGTGGACTAAGGAAAAAGATATCCTCACATTGAAGGCAACCCAAGCGATATCTTTTCCGGAGGCTAGAAGGATCGTGGACCAGCACTCAGCAATTCCCAGCTATGCGGACATGGCAGGATATCGACATCCTCATCAACGTGCGACACCAAGACGAAGACTACAACTTGAAGAACACAGCATCAACAGATCACACCAACAACACACAGAGAACCCAGAAGACACTAGCAGACACTCGGGAAGAACAAATGAAAAAACCACTCTAAAGACAACAAACACCACAAACCAGTCTACTCCCCGGGCGGACCTTGAAGAATCAAACACACCGGCTGGCACCACAACTCCTCCAGATACAGCAATGGAAGAAGAACATCCTAATGAAGCAGACACTGAAGAGGAACAGGAAAGATCAAATGATGGCGGGGACACGACACCCAGCAACGAATCCATGGAAGAAGAACAAGAGGAAGAGGAAGAACATGAAGAGGACCAAGGGGACTCACAGGAAGAAGAAAACGAAGAAGGACAAGAGGAAGAGGGAGAAGATGATCCAGGAAACCAAGAACAGCATGGAATGGACAAAAAGGAAACCAAACCTGTGGATGAAGGAAAAGACAGAGCACAAAACGATGACAACCAAACAGTCACAATCAAAGAGTATCTTTACTACTTCCTAGATGAAGAACCATCACCTGAAAAGATTGAAAAATTCCGACCGACGTTTGTACGCAACTGGCTAGAACCGGCAGTGAAGCATCTTCAAATGTCTGGCTTTGGCAATGTGTCTAGGAAGCTGACTGAACGAACAAAACAGAAGTTGCACAGCTGGCATGAAGATACACATACAACCAAAAGAGAATTATTCAATTTAGTCACCACCTGCACTTTCACTGACGAGTTCTATGGAATCCTCAGTATTTTGGTCTTACATGACCATTTGTCTGTTGCTATGAAATTGATAAAAAAACAACGGACAACAGACAACATAACACAAAAAAGGAATAACTAAGTAGCAATCTAACAGAACTATACAGACAATTAGTACAAACATGATACAAAAAAAGAATACCTAACTACCAATCAAACAGGACTATAAAGACACTTAGTAAAAACCAAGTATGTCTCTAAATAGCCCAACAAGGTGCTGATGAGACGTAAAGCCCAAACACACACACACACACACACAGCATTTCTCTATCAATATTTTGAGATATATGTTACAACACTTTCAAAGTGTATCTCTTCATATCAATATCAAAACATCTAATCACAATTTGAATAAACATGACTGCCTCAATTGTCCATTCCTCAAATTTGAAATTTTTGTTTAGGGTCTTAGTTTCCGATGGTATTTTATTGATTTTTTTCAATTGAGCATAAGTCTCAATTTAGTACTTTCTATTCAGATTTTACATTACTAATGCAATGGTTAGAAAAATATGTATATGATGCATTTTTGAGTGTTGTCATTCATATCATAAAAGAAAAATAAATAATATCACCAATAAATATTTATTTCAGAGCTTCTGGTTTGAAGTTAACTTTTTAAAATCATAATATCTCCTAATTCCATCTGGAAAGTTCACATATAACCAATATTAACTATGTGACCATGGAAGAGAATCTGTTGACTGATAGTTTAATACTCTGTTGGTTGCACAAAGGCATGCTACAACTGGATTTTGGAAGTCAGCAACCATTAAATAATCTTAACAATTGGCAAAAACGGGTAAAGAAAGCCCTTAAAATTCTTCAGAAGACCATAAATTGCAACCAATATTTCAATATAACAGAGACATTGTAATAAAACTTGGAATTGGCCATCTCCGCCATAGGCCACTTGCATATGTTTTTTTTATTGATTTAAACAAATACTTCTCTCAAAAAATTTTATTTAATTAGATATCAAATACAACTTACATGGAAAGCTGTGGTGAAGATATACACTTGTCAGATGCTGGCAGTAGGTATTTCTACATGTGTCTACTGTTTATTTTCCAATAACTTTACAGATGTTTTTGTGAATCCCACTTGAAAAACATTGACTGGTGAAATGCTAAAACTCTCAATTTCCATCATTAATGAAGTTAACAAGGGTATTTTCTCACAACAAGGCATTTTCTCACACCCCGGTGGTTCATTTGCAGATTCTTTTTGGTTCAAGAAATAATAAAGCCTAAATTGCCATGTTTATATTTGATTTTGACACATTATAAGATTCACTGAGTTTGCAACACCCCTAAATGTTGGAAAATATGTGAAAATAGGAAATAAAATGCTTTTTCTGGTATTTTTTTAACCTGATTGAGTAACTTAATGTATAACTAAATAAATTATGATGTTTCAATAACACTGCAATGCCATTTGATATATCTATAACTGATATTTTGCATGCAACAAGGATGTGAAAAATTAAAAATTTTAAATTTCAATTTTTTCCGAATTTTCCCAACATATTTTTTTGATCTCTGATGAAAGCCAAGTCCTTCTACAACATGCTTATATTGCGAAAATAAAGTTTTGTCTCGATCTGAATATCATGGAAATTGATATTGACAGTGTGTCCAAAATGTGCCTGGACAAAAGTCCTGTCGCATACAAGAAGTTATGCTGAAAAATTGCCTAAATAATTTTGAAATTGCTAGAATGATGAAAAATTGTCAGAGCATTTAGTAATGATGTAGGAGAATAAAAAAAACTTACTTTGTTCAACTTAATTATCTTGTAGAACAATATCCATGGGGTTCCAAGAGGACTCACGTGAAATATCAACACATTATCAATAATAATCATCAAAAGTGAAAGATAATACAGACCAATGCTTTCTAAAATTCATAAATATTCTTTGGAATTGTCTTCCCTGCCTTCCAACTTATTTTGGAGGACATGGGATCATGGAAATTGAAATTATAGCATTCCCGTGGGAGAGCAGGTGTAATGGTATATGCCACGTTGACGAGAAAATTAAAGTGGGGGCTGCACTTTTACAAACTATGCCATTTGGCATCAAAGTCTCACCATAGCAGTGGTTTACAATAATTTAGGACTAAAATTTGTTCTTGCCTAAAGCTACTGTTAATTATATTGTCCTCTTGCCATCTCAATCAATTTCTTGCTCCGAGACAGAATTTTTGTTTTTCATTATCATGGTCAATTTCAGTCAAGTCTAGATAAATTGCATTCATGTAAGCTTTAACAGCATATTTGCACTATTTGTGCAACTTTTGTGCAGTTATAATGTTGTTTTGGATTAAAAAATTGAAAAATTAATCACTGCAACTCGGCCTGTGTCACCTGGAGGTACAACCCATGTGCAAAAAGTACAAAAACCCAATTCATCCCTAACAAAGTTCATATAAATGTTCCTTATCACAAGCATCATCAAATGCAGGCCCAAAATAATGATCATTGGAATACATCAGTTCCAACTTGGCCCCTATGTTGATTTTTTGACCGATTATGAAGCTCCCTTTGCATCTGCTCAATCACCCGAAATGATGTACCCTCATCAAATGCCCATCAAAATGGGACACGAGGTAGGGAAGCTCATTCCCAAGGATATTTAGGAACTTTTGATGATATTTTCCTGCATTATCTGCCATCCTTGATGATTTTTATTCATGAAATGTTGATATTTTACCCAAACCTCATGGATATTGTCTTCAAAGATCAGAAATTCATGCAAAGTGATATTTTTACATTCAGTTACTACATGACAACATTCTCCAACATTTCTGCATCCTTTTCGCGGTTTCACTATTCATTAAAACAAATTTTCAGCATTAAGTTGTGCATGCGACAAGACTTTTGTCCAAGCACTTTTGTGACAGACTCTTATTATTAATTTCTAGAATATTCAGACTAAGATGAAACTTTATTTTTGCAATATAAGCAAGTTGTAGACGCCTTTAGCTTTCATTTAAGCTATTTCTTGCAAAAATTAGTCAATCACAAGCCAAGTTATTAACAGTTTTGTCAATAACATTTGGATGCGACAAGACTTATGTCCAGGACTGTATACCTTGACCTCACTCTAAGAGAAATAGCCTCCAAAGAAACCCACTTTTGTTTTTGAACTTGTCCTGCATATAAAACCAACTAGGGTTTGTAGAAATGCCAAAGTGTTTGGTTTTTAACAAAAACCAGTTCAAGTGGTTTCTTAATAAACCAAACAGAATTATCTGTTTGGATCTCTGATATATCAGCAGTGGTAGTGTGTTATCTAATTACCATGGTCCATGACTGGCCTGATTAGCCTATCCAGTTGGGATGAATGGATGGATGATTGTGGCTTTATGCCCTGGATTTATACACTTGTTAAGTTAATTAGGACAGGAGGAGGCCACAGCAGTAGGGCAATGGAGATTGAAACAACTGTAGAACATATATGCCCTATCTAACGTGGAAATGCAGGATGTAAAGCCACTATTCATTACACAAAATAAGGTTTAATTTGCAGCTGCTGCATTTTTTCATTTGCGAGGGGGGGGGGGCGGGTGGGGTTGGAGGAGAGGCAGATTTGTATTATTTTTATATTGGGGGGGGGGCAGTGGTGCTTTGAATTTTTTTTAGATCTGCAAAGAGACAAGACGAAGTTGGAACAGTGAAAAAAGAACAGTGATAATAATTATTATAATTTAATAAAGAAACACAGAGCAGAAAGAGTCAAGCTGCAGAGCCAGCAAGCACTGGAGATAGTTCCTTGTTTTGCCAAGCAGTCTACAGTCCATTTACGGACTACTAAGATAATAAAGTCCACTTACCTCTATTAGAGAAATGTCACTGCAAAGCTATATTACCAATGGGACATCCTAGAACAGTTGCCTGTGAGTGACTGAATTTGGTCTTGAATCATTCTCATGTTGGACTTATTGGGTATAATGGTACTTCTTCAAAATGTTTCAATTAATCTTTCATATTTTATAAGATATTCATTTATGATTTTTTGCAAATGGTGTATCTATCAAGATAGGGCCTCCTATAATCACACTTCCATTTGATGCAGCAAAAACGAGAGCAAAAATGTGCACAACATTGCCTCCTTTATAATTTTTTTGTGGGAAAACTAATCAAGATATTGACTGAAATTTGGCACACGTCCTTTAAAGAATATTACCCATCTGTGAGAACAAACCTGCTGAGCAAGATAGAGTGCCGCCCCTTGTCTCCTGAGCTGGACCCAGCAAATGACTTGGTATGGGAAACTTTGAAGGCAAAATCCAGCAAATTATCCCAACTCTCGCATTAAAGGTGAAGGCCTCCATCGTGTCTGCATAGGGCAAAATGTTGGGAGAGTGCATCAAACATGCTTTTGCATCATTTCGGTCCCATCTGCAGAAAGTTACCACAGCAAGGGGTGCAAATTATTGGTAATTTGACTGTTCATATTATATAAAAATCATGTTTGTTGAATAATGATACTTGGCACAAAATAAACTGTCAACAAATCAAATTGTGTTGACTGTCCTTTATAGACACCCTGTACAAGTCCTTCTTACAATAATAAGGAAGTCATTGAGGGACAGACGTAGTCAATATATTAGCTTTAGCTTCAGAGGTACTGCAAACAGTCTGGTCTCTCAAGTTTGCCTTTTTAATTTTTTTTAATGTAATGTAAATATAATATAAATGGAGTAAGTCAATACCCAAATTTCTCTATTGGTCATGTTTAATACTCTGTATGGAATTTTTTGGAGCATGTTGAAGTAGATATGTGTCGACAAGTTAAGTCATTCAGCATGCTCACAGTTGACAATGCCAACGGTGTTGTTACTACAATTCTGCAAAATCCCAATTCCAACTCTTTAGATAACCAAACCAAACTTGCTGTACAATGGATTTATTAAGAGTTTTTCTTTTCCAACTTTGAGTGCTTACTAAAACTCATTTAAGGACACTGGAGATATTGTGTAATTCAGAAATAGGGGAGGCCAGGGCTAGGTGGGCCACTTGACTTTCACTTGACTGAGGGTAAATTTTGTCTTGGATATTGTCACGGTCTGGACAATAGAGTTAATGTGACCTTTTATATGTGTACATATTTTGAAGATTCATAATGAAATAACACAATGATCACAGTAATTACAATGAGTTAATGGGGGATGTGTTTTAATTATTATGGTATTTTCTATTTGGAAAGATAATTAATTCATTTTGTATATTACAGTCCCTGTCATTTATAAAAATAAAGGCAACATATTAGAGAAAGTAATTTACAACAGAGTTATTAAGTTTTTTTAACAAATATAATTTATTTATGAAGGACAATATGGTTTCAGACAATATAGGAGCACTACAGATGCAATATTAGACCTCACAGGCAATATAGTAGAAAATAATAATAAAGGATACTTTACCTTAGCTGTATTTCTTGATACTCTAGATCACCAGACCACAGTTAAAAAGTTAGACATCAATGGAATTCGTGGCAATGCACATTCATGGTTTAAAAGCTACCTATCGAATCGACAAATTAAAGTAAAATTCAAAAATGTCTGATCCAATCCACAAGGTTCTGTTCTAGGTCCACTGATATTTATATTTAATTGTATACATGTACGTGTCATTATTTCCACTATGAAAATAAAATTCAATTCAATATTTATGAGGAATCTCAACTCTCTTCTATGTTGAAGTGTGATGTCAGAGATGACTCTATTCTCTAACATTGCAATATATGTAAATTAACTACAAGCTGTGATGTCATTTTAAACTGGGTCAGATTCCCTGGCTTCTGGCCAATGTGAATCCACCAAAACTGAGTGTCACAGTGTCAACACAATGTCAGAGTAAGCCTTTTATCAGGGATAGCCCCAATAACCACATCATCACAGTTTGATTGCCAATGGGCTGACAGTAAAACTATGAATCACAGTTTCAACATTGATATGTTGATGTGATCCCAATGATCTGTCACTTGCAATCACCAGTCTAATCTGAAGAAATGGAAGCTTCGTGAGCATTCACAGTATAGTAGACAACTTTTATTTATCCCCATAACTTCACAACTTTAAACTTCAATGGACCTTGCTATAAACAAAAGGCTCTGACCTGTCTACAAGTGGACCGCTGTCACACTGGAGTTTATTCATGTTTGACAACTTTGCACATGACAAGTTTAAGTTGTGTCATGCTTGAGCAATTCTTTTGTTTTTGACAAGTTTGACCAGAAATAGTCCGGCAGACAGTCGTGCTTGACTGCTTCAGAAGTTGTCATCTGAGAGTGCAGGTTGCTCATTCACCATGACTGATTAACAAACTCACAGATTAAAATATTTCACAGCTTTTAACAAAACCCAACAAAGAGATCAAGTATTTATTATGAATGGGAGATGTGCTCAATTTTAACTAAATTTCCCAATACCTTGTATAGTGTGCTGGTCATTCCATGGATCTATAACTTAACCCTTATAGCTCTATGGTCATTCCAACTGAGTCAGAAAGTAAGGGGGCCACATTTTAATCTTAAGATGGGGGGGGGGGTGGTTGGAGTTTTCTTTGCAAAAAAATAATTTCTTGCTCAGTTTTGGTGAAATAAATCATTTTTGGACAGTCTTGAAATTAATAATTTCTGGTGGGGTTATTTCTTAATAAGGTGTTGCTTTATTTTGGAATTAATATTTGGATGTGACTGGATATATGATTGTGGCTTATACCCTGTATTTATTTATTGTCTTGGCGGGCTCAATAGACCAGGAGAAGGATACAGCAGTAGACAAATGATGATTGAAACAGCTGTCCAACAAACACTAAGTCCAGGTGAACTGTCCAGAACAGGAATCAAACCCTGGACCCAGCGATTGGCAGCCCATTGCACTGCTGACTGAGCTTGCCCTCCCCCATCTGGAGGAGAGACAGATAAATATAATTCATTCTGCACTGTCAACTAAGCTTACCCTGTCTCCTCTCCAGAAATATCTGGATAAATAGGTATCTTTATAGACATTTACACCTAGGATGGATGGATGGATGTTTGGAGCTTTACGTCCTGTATTTATGCACGTTAGGCTAATTAGGACAGGAGGACACGGCAATGAGACAAAGGTTGATTGAAACGGCCGTCCAACATAGGCCCAGGTGACCCGGCAAGAGCTGGATTCGAACCCTTGACCCAGCGATTGGCAGTCTAGCACTCTACCACTGACCGACCCCCCCCCCCCACGACATCTAGACCTAGATATCTAGAAAGATTGATAGATAACTAGATAGATAGATAACTAGATAGATAGATAGATAGATAGATAGATAGATAGACAGATAGATAGATAGATAGATAGATAGATAGATAGATAGATCTTAATTTTTTTCTGTAAGTCCATATACAACATGTATTTATCAGCAGTTGTATAAGCCTTTCCGTGTGTTATGCTCCATTGCATCTGCAAGCCAAACAAAATTTCTCAGACCTTCTCCAGCTGAGACTCCACAAAATAATGTATGTTTTTTATTCTTAATCCCTCACTGAAAACACACATTTTCTGCAAGCAATTTCTCATTTATTGATAAAGTAATAATTCTGGTTTGTTTTGTTAGTCCAGGGCTCAGCATGGAATGCAGATAACAACTGAACTATATTTATTTAGTGGATGGTTGTGTATGACAACTTCGAAGTGAGTGAGGCGTCTGAGGCAAAAGGTGTCAAAAACAAAAGAAAGCATTAATCTTAACACAGGTTATCAGGTACTTGTTACAACTTTGCCAAAGTGGAAGGTGTCATGACAAGTTTGTCAAACATGAATGAACTCCACTGGAGTTTATTCATGTTTGTCAAACTTGTCATGACACCTTACACTTTGCAAAGTTGTTACAAGTACCTGATAACCTGTGTGAAGATTAATGCTTTCTTTTGTTTTTGACACCTTCTGCCTCAGACACCTCACTCACTTGGAAGTTGTCATGTACAATAATCCACCATGTGAAATAGTTCAGGCTTGCCTTGCATTTCATGATATGCCAACAATTAGCTTAACACTCCCATTATTATGCTATCAATTGAAGTTAACAGCCTTTCAGAATTTATGACATTTGTGCTTTGCGAGAAACATAAAGATTAAAAACATAATATTTTGCTAATTTCAACTTGGAAAAGGCAAAAAAATGTTTGGGTTGCTTGTTCAATGGAGCATGAATCAAAGCAAATATTTATCTGGTTGTAAATCCACCAAAAGAATTCACTGCCTTTTACAAAACTGGGCAAGAAAGTATTTAATAAATGAACCTGCAACCTGAATAACAATAATTGATTTTCTTTTAAAAACTCCAATCCCCCTCCCCCCCCCCCGGGTGAAAAATTAAGAAAAAATAAATATATTATTTTTCTGACTGACTCTCAGGTAGAGAAGGTCTCAAGAAAATTGTTTGGGTTTCAAGTGCAATGGAGCATAACTCAAAGCAAAGATAAACAATCAAGTGATAATAGTGGATTAACCAACAACGTTTTAACTGAACATGCTGAAGTGACAACATTTATAAAATAAACTCCAGTTCAAATCTATCTTTCAAATCTATCTGTCTATCTATCTATCTATCTATCTATCTATCCACCTATCCATCTATCCATCTATCTATCTATCTGTCTGTACTACCTTCATGAGCACAATCGCAACTGGATGTCATTCAGATGTAACATTAAATTGGTGGCCCCTTATATCAGTGTCTATGCTGGGCAAAAGATCCCCTCAAATGGGGTAAATGAGTAACATGATGAGGACTCCCGCTCTCTCTCTCTGCTATCTCATCAATCATTTATTTTAGAGCCCCCCAAAATTTATTGACTTCCTACACCAACACTCATGCTGTTCTAATTATCTGACCACAAGTGCATAAAAACTGGACATAAACCCCATTCAACCATCCATCCCTTTTCATCTTCTCTTCAAGAGGCTTTGAACATGTATAATTTAGCACATTTTATTATATCAACTTCCATCCAGGGCATTCCAGGCCTATTTAATAATTATTTATTTCTTAATAGTTTAATTGCTTGGTTATGTACATCAAGCAGTGAAATATAAATTTTCGTGTAATCTCTTTATTGGATTTTTTTTTCTGAAGTGTGAAGTCTTAATCTGTAAGTTTGTGATCCAGTCATGGTTGATGAGCAATCTGTACTCTTCAGATGACCACTTTTGAAGCAATCAAGCACGACTGCCTGTTGGACTATTTTCAGTCGAAGTTGTCACAAACAAAAGGATTGCTCAAGCATGACACCACTTAAACTTGTCATGTGCAAAGTTGTCAAACATGAATAAACTCCATTGGAGTTTATTCATGTTTGACAAACTTGTCATGACACCTTTCACTTTGGCAAAGTTGTAACAAGTACCTGATAACCTGTGTGAAGATTAATGCTTTCTTTTGTTTTTGACACCTTCTGCCTCAGACGCCTCACTCACTTCGAAGTTGTCATAGGGTACATTCGATTCCGCCTACTCCAAGTACTCCGGAAGTGACGTTTTTGCTCCAGGGCCGCTGTAAAATGGTGAACGAAGGCGCGGGACGGGCGGGAAAGACTAATTGACGTGAGAGGATTTAGTTGACAGCAATAAATCGATGAATATGACCACAGTTAAGCAACCAGTGATGCTACAGAAATGACAGACCACATTTTAGACAGCCCAGCTCTTTTGCCAGCCAGTTTTCTGCATAATTGGCAGCTAGCTCCAGGCCAAATATGGTCCTTCAAGGGACATTAATTTTGATCTGACACACTGTTTTTGTTTTTCACAATATCTTCAGAATGGACCAGAATGAGCTTAGAATAAACTATAACACCACTGGGTCACCTTGCAAGTGTTTTGGATGCTTTACACAAATATTTGGTATTCTATAGCTTCAAATTTAGAAAAGGTAACAGGGCATGCAATAATATAGGTCTGTCTAACAAGAGGTTGGCACTCTGTAGAGTGCAAAGGCGCGCCGCAAGGAAATGGGAGGGGACTCATGTCTTTTCACCATTTGCTGCATAAAATATTAGAGATACACTATTGTGCTATTTCAGCTATTTGACATTACCAAAACGGCGATTATGCTTTTAAAAACCAAATTAATTAATTTTATGTTTTGTTGTTTTGATTTTATTATTATGGTTGTTCCTCTTTTTTCCCCAAATATGGGGGTGAATAAAAAAATAATAAATAAATAAACGGCGAAATCTTACCAATGTCAAAAACAGCTATTTCTTTAAAACAATGATGCTTCACAAATAAAAATTATTTATGTAATTAAAAAACAAATGTGTTTCTGTTATCATTATTTTGCAGTGGCGTCACAAGGATTTATTTTAGGCAGGCCAAGGGGGGCCAGGCCGTTCAACCCGAGGGGCCATGTGACGTGTAATGACCTATGGGACAATGGGTTTAAGCTAAAAATTGGGGGGGGGGGGAATGAATTTCAGGGGCCCCCTGGTGACGCCACTGTTATTTTGTTCAACTCCACAAGCAATTTTTCAATCCTGCTTGTACAGCAAAAACAACATCAATTCAAGTAAATTTCGTTTTGCACTATTCTGTAGTGTATAACTTTCAAATGCTCAAAAAACATTTCCATTACCCCAATGAATAAAGCTGTGTAGTCTGTCGACATGCAGCTGGGTGGTGTAGTGGTTAAGGTTCCCGCCTGCTCCGCTGAAGGTCTTTGCCTGCATGGGTTCGACTCCCGGTTGGGGAACCCGAAATTTTCAGTGTACCTTTATGAGCAAAATCCCAGCTGGATATTGTTCGGATGAGACATTAAATTGGCGGCCCCTTGTATCAGTGTCTGTGCTGGGCAAGTAAAAGATCCCTCACATGGGGTAAATGTGTAACATGTTGAGGACTCCTGCTCTCTCTCTCATCTCATCAATCAACCCTCGTGAGCGCCCAGAACTGGGCTTAGAGGGCTGCACTTACCATATCTATCTATCTATCTATCATGTAACGTGGACAACTATTTTTGGTATTTTTGCTATCACTTGAAAAAGGTATGAGATAGCCATTCAGCAACTTGTGAAAGATTAATGGATATAAATTTAGGAATTTTTGGAATGGATCCCGGGGTCTATCAGGTGGCATCCCCACTCACCCATGTCTGCATGTTACAGTTGTCAACACAGTTGTCCACAATCTACATTTTACTCCATTTTACGGACAGACAGCTTGTGAAAGAAAAACCAAAATGCATAGAAACGGGAATTTACATCAAATTAAACAGTTTGCAGTGAAGTTGTCCATAAGTTGTCCACAAGTTGTCCACAAGTTGTCCACAAATACAGGGAGTTATGCGAGTAAATATTTGTAAAGATCTCCTCAATTGATACTTATGCTACACCAGCAACTGTTGTTCATTTGATTACTGTATATGATATATTTACTACATTTTGCCCAAAATACAACAATGTGGACAATGAAAAATTATCAGAAAACATTGTCCACAAAAAATTACGATTTAGTCCTAAAATGCAGGCAGCCCTCCTCAATGAAAATTCTAATTCTGTTTTATTGAACCTTTCATTTAACAATCAATACTAAATCACTTGTATCTGCATAGGCAGGTAAATGCACTGTTTAATAGTGTTGACAACTAAAAAGGAGAAGAAATCAGTTGTCTTGTAACTTTGACAATAAATGTGCTCCGTAATGTTTAATTAAATGCATCAGTGCTATTTTATGAGGTCCCCTCATTCACTCAACTGCAAAGCTATTGTTTCAAAGTCTTTTGACTGGCTGAAACACAGAAATTTTCCATATTGTGGACAACTATATATATGTCTCAAATTGTGGACCATTTTTCAGGAAAAATGCTTATTATTGACAAAGAAATGCGCCAAATGCAGTGATTTTTGATTATTTGATTTTTTGTTCCAGAGCTATGAATATTTAAACAAATAGGATTATTAGGATATTAGGTTTTCTATTTTAACATTTTGAATTATTGCACATAACGTTGACAACTATTTATGAAAATTCAAATAATTCTATTAATATATGCAACAACAATAAAATTAGAAATTAGCAAAATCTATCATAAAAAGTGAATCAAATAATATCAAAATTCCCTTCATATCTCATTGTGTGCTCTGGCTGGCTACTGTCATCAGTCCACATGCTGTATGTTACATTTTGCAATTAAAAATATTGTTCAATTTCAAACAGTTGTAGTGGCAAAAATAATGATGATCCACAGAAGTGCATACACCAGCAAATAGCTATTTTTGTGTAGAACAAAGAGAGAAACTCTACAGAATTCTGATACTAAATGCATTTTTGCCCTGAAGGTGGATGTAAACTCAAAAATTTTGATTTTTATTTGTCGCCCAAAATGTTACGTAGGTACAGCATACACGTGTGTTTTGAGTAATAACTGTTTTAATAGTTGAGGAATCCTTACAGTATTCATTTTGCACATTTCATTAAACTTGTGGAGTTCATTGGCACACACAATTGCAGTGTGAATTGAAAATTATTGCTGCCATGTTGTGTCATCTGTCCAAAAGTTAGTGAGTTGTCAAATTGCGCAACTTGAAATTTTTTGCCATATTTATATTAATTGCGATAAGTTTATGCATGTCTTAATTACAAATTATTCTCATTGGATGCAGTCTACAGACGCAGCCAATCACTTTAAAATCATTTATTGAAAAAAACATTTTACAAAGTTTTCTTTTTCCTTAATTAATAAATTTATCTGATAATTTATTGCAAAACCACTATGGACCTGTTATCCAGTGGTCCACATGGTCTCCACTTGTACTGAATAGTTTTTTCCAAGACTTTAACCAACAGACTGGCTGCCCGTTGCCAAAACGTCAGGTCCGCATTTTACACTTACTGCTCTACTCCAGGGAGCACTTTGGAGCAGCGAAACGAATGTACCCATAGACAATCATTCACCAAGTTAAATAGTTCAGTTGTTCTCTGCATTCTATGCTAAACCCTGGACCGTAACAAGCCAACTGAAAATTATTACCATATCAATTATGAGAATCAGCTTTCAGAAAATGTGTGTGTTTCCAATAAGGGATGAAGAATAAAAAAAAAAATAATTTTGGTGAGTCTCAGATGGAGAAGGTCTGAGGAATTTTGTTTGGCTTTCAGATGCAATGGAGCATAACTCAAAGCTAAGGATTATTCAATTGTTAAAGAGGTGTTAACGGTTAACCAACAACAAAATTCCAATGAACTTATGGAATAAAATTTAATTGCATCTATCTATCTATCTATCTATCTATCTATCTATCTATCTATCTATCTATCTATCTATCTATCTATCTATCTATCTATTTTTAAAGAGGAGGGAATTCATTTGGTAGTGCAGAGTGCACTATGCAGTCTATTTTTAGATAGACAGAAGGGTTAGCTCAGTTGGTAGTGCATCGTGTAATGGGAATAAATAAAATAATAAAATAAAGAATAAAAAACCTTATTTAAAGTCGGTATGGTTTAAAAACAAATAAAACATAAGCGTCAAGCGCAATGGGCTGCCAATCGCTGGGTCCAGGGTTTGATTCCTGCTCTGGACAGGTCACCTGGACTTACAATGTATGTTGGACAGCTGTTTCAATCATTATTTGCCTACTACTCATGTAAAGTGTCCTTCTCTGGTCCCATGCAATAAACCAACCCGAGGGCATACATAATAAAGGATATAAGCCCCAACTATCCATTCATTCAGTGGCTTCATGTTTATATTCCTTCCTTCATTCAATGACCAGCACACAATACCAGGCAATGGGAAATTTAATTAAAATTGAGCACATTGATCACAATTTGAAAATCCCATTTAAGAGATCACACATTTTTTGTAAGGGGATGATCATTTATTTTCAAGAGGGGGGGCTTGGAGTTTTCCTCAGTTGGAAATTATTTATTTTACGGCGAATGTGGTAAAGGTGGCAGTCATTTTTTAGTTCAAGCAGGCAAATTAAGTCCGCGAATATTCATTCCTAATTCAAGCAACACCATGTTAAGAAATACCCCCACCCAAAATTATTTATTTCAAGACTGTCAAAAAAGAATATATTTATTTCAGCAAAACTGAGCAAGAAATTATTCATTTAAAAAAACTCCAAGCCCCCCCATCCTTGAGATTAGATGGTTGCCCCTTTGATTGATTTTGTTAAAAACTGTGAAATATTTTAATCTGTTAGTTTGCAAATCAGTCATGGTGGATGAACAACCTGCACTCTTCAAATGACAACTTCTGAAGCAGTCAAGCACGACTGTCTGCCGGACTATTTCTAGTCAAACTTGTCAAAAACAAAAGTATTGCTCAAGCGTGACACAACTTTGACTTGTAAACTGCCAAGTTGTCAAACGTGAATAAACTCCACTGCTACTTCTTTTTCCAGCCTTTGCAGATCAGAACATATGCTGTCATGACAGTGTCATGTGTTGCCACCTAGTGATTAGTGTGCTATTCCGCTTGCTCCTGCGAGCAGTCCGCATCATTTCAGTCTGATGAACTCACAAAATTTTGTCTGGAAGAAACCAAGGGTGTTTCTGAGTGTGCTGATGGCCTTGTCTTGTGTTTTTCTTTTGTCTTCCAGTCTTCCTGAACTTGGATTTCGCCAAATTGCTGAGGGTAAAAAAGAAAAAAACTTCCTCAATGATGCTCAAAGCTCTGTGTGGCTCATGGTTATCAAGCACTAACAAGACTGGCCTGTCTTCAGCATGATGGCTTGACATGCTCAATGAAGAAATCAAGGCCAGTGTTGATCAATCCAGAATCAGAGCACAAACCAATTTGTTCCTGGTGGGGTTCCATCCAATAAATGTTTAATCATCAATTTCATTGTTGGTATTAATTCCGGTTGGAAGTACCTTCACGCCTGTTGCTCTACATCAACAAAGGGCTGTCAAGACTTTTCCCCTTCTCTTAGTGCGACACAACACCAGCCTCACTGATGCTTGCTCTTTACAGAATGACTTTAGGTGGACGGGTGGCCAAAGTTTGGATTTCGGTTTCATCGCTTAGATTATCACAAACCAAGTATGTCTCTAAACTAAATAGCCCAATATGGGGCTGAGGGGATGTAAAACACCAACTCACTCACTTGCTCATCGCAGGTACAATCGACGAATGTCGAGTGCTTACAGAAATACACTCGATTCTTTGGCTATTCTTGATGTAAAAATTGTACATAGAATGGAAAAAAAACGGACAATAGATGGAATACATGTCAGGTAGGCCTTCGGTACATTGCTGGCCAAAAGTTTGGAAATGCTTTTTTCGCCTTTTAATTGGTGGTAATGTTCATCTGCAAAGGAGCTTCAAGGTGCATGTATTGTTATTTGACCTGCATAAAATCTGCCAAGATTTGTGTGAGGAGGTCCATTGGTAGTTAGTTTATCAAAATGGTAGTCCTAATTAATTTTTCTGAGGTGCTGTTACCCAATGATAGGTTTGGTTTCTCACGTTTACTTAAACCGCCTAAACGCTGCAATGGCCATTTAATGCTATACCCAATCAGCAGCCAGCATTTTAACTTGCCGTATGATATTACAATAATATTATATTGCACCTTCACTGTAAAGGCAAGTCAGTTCTAAATTCATACGCACGCAGTAAAATGCTGCACAGCTGTTGGAGCTCATGTTTATTTAAATTTCACAGGTGTCTTATATAACAATAAAACTAAAAAAGGAATCCAAAAAAATCTCTCTTTTAAAGAAGCCTGGAATAGCTGCTTGTGTAATTTATTTAAAAAATTTTCTCTCTATTGTTTAAGTAACATGCATAGCAAGTCTTTCTTGACAAAAGGTACAAGAGAGCTTTCCCTCTCAGATCTTCAATTCCATTTTCATCTATATGCATTATTAGAATGTCAATAATTATTTCCCATGAGGCACTAGATATAATAACCCACAACAGGTGAGACATTTCTTCTGTGAGTGGGTAAGCAGAACTTGTGGTTCTCTGCACAAGCAACCTAATGGTAGAACTGCCAAAGGTCTCCAGTATGACACAGAAACCTTATGTAAATATTACACATGTTTACTAAGTAAACAAGAAATTTCTCTGAGCTCAGAATGAGCAAATTTCCTGATTTCAGATGAGTTGATTTTATGAACTAGAAGATAATTCATATTCAATACAATGTGTAGCTTTACAAAGTTTTTTTAAAGCTTTTTAACATACTGGCTTTTTTCAATGTGGTAACTAAGCTTCAACATACTGGTTTTTTTCAATGTAGAAGCTGAGATAATAAAAATTTAAAGAAAAATTAATAAAAACAAAATAGAATACATTTTCAAATAAAAAGGCATTTATTTCAGAGCATCTTCCTTTATTCACATTCAAATAGCAGAGAAAAATCAACTGTTCTTATTGACACATTAATATTTTAAACCCAATAAAATTAGTATAAGTTCATTTCAAACAGTATAAGCATTCCCTCAATATCTCAGGAATTACAGATATGTTTAATCTGCTTGAGTCATCCATTCACATGTCCTATCAAAGCCGTTCCAATTCCACGGGTTGGTACTACTGAAGGCTGTGCTTACGGTACCATACTCCTCCATAGCAGCTTGCAGTGTTGCTCTAGCATTGCCAAGGAACTTAGTGAGCACCAGTTGTTCACCTGACGGCCCCTTGAAATAGACATAGTCATATCCCGCTAACCTGTGATTTTCTGGAAATGGGTCACTGTACTCGTCATCTTGGACTGATGCACCAAGAGTGTTCACATTCACAGCTCTGTTGGCCACCACATTGAACAGCTGCAGACGCCTTGAATCAGCCTCCATCGTTCTGATGAAGTCAGCCATCGGGACATCATCTTTAACCCAGAAGCCAGTGTGCATCTCATTGGTATAAGCTGGACTCATCTTCTCACGGTACAAGTAAGGAGGAACATTAGGGTAGGAGGCATTCATGGTGTACCGGTAAGACTCAAAGTAAAAGTTGTCAAACAAGATAAATCCAACGTCTAAGAACTGCTGACTTGCACCGGTTTTTCCTTGAATGATTCCCCAAAACTCATTAGGTTCGTCCCCTGCTTTAATTGCCTCTAGTGTCTCATCTTGGAAGATTAATGTTTCAAAGGCTTGGATGGGAAGGCCTCTGACCGTTTTTCCTGTGTTATCTTTCCCACCAAGAACATCAGCATAAAATCTGACAGTGGCATCATAGTCATTAACAACAGCATTAACATGAGACAGGCCGGCTAAGCGCTTGGAAGGACGATTGTGAAATTTATTTTTTGGGACAATGTCTTGCAAAAGAGGAAAGACACCCTTCTCTGTGCAATACAGCCCCAAGTCAGGCTTGAGTCCAGAACCTCTTCGGTAAGCTATCTCCCACCTCTCAGCATCAGGGCCTCGCATAACTGCCAAACGGAAGTCGTCACCAAATGGAAAGAGATACTTGTCAATACCTAAAGTCTTTCGTTGTGCAAAGGAGGTCACGGGCAAGTAACTCATGAATCCCTTGTAGTCTTCGGGATAGCCAAAAATATTGTTCTGGGCATTGATGGTGTCTCGAATCTGCTGGAGAGGCACAACTGTGTCGTCTGCAAAGAAGCAGCCGTGGGTGCTAGCAACGAAAGCATTTCCCCTTTTTTCATCAGTTCGAATGAAGACAATGTTGTTATTAGATCGGGAGACAAAAGTCATCAGCTGGATAAGAGTATTGGAGAACAGGATAAAGTCCCACACAACCTGAAAGGAGAAAGGTCAATTCGGAATCAAAACAACTTTCTGAAGTGAGAAAAACAGCGATGTCAGGTTTATTCGGATATTTTTCATTCCACGCAAAACTAATTTAGGAGATGATATATCAATTTTTATCTTATACACAATGTAAAATGGCTGAGTTCAACATAGATAAGTCTCCTCCACTTCCCTGGCCCTCGAAATGAATGTAGTCATTCATTAGTTCTTGTTTTGTTTTTCAATAAAAATTCAGGAAATATTTGTCTGCATTTTGACACACATCAGTGTATTGCAATTTGACTAGAGGTTCCCAATGTTTCTAGAAATAAAGAGATAGACCTAGAGATTGTGACCTCTCCTCTCCTCTCCTCTCCTCTCCTCTCCTCTCCTCTCCTCTCCTCTCCTCTCCTCTCCTCTCCTCTCCTCTCCTCTCCTCTCCTCTCCTCTCCTCGCGAAAATTCTGAGTTAGCTTAATTATATGTTAAACACTACATTTTTTATTTTACGACAATTAAAAAAATTGTGTTAATGATTTTGCAAAGTTTACAAATTATTTTGAAATCAAATATATAATTATTTTCCAAAAATGGAATTGAACTTTACTTGAATGTCACAAAAAGAACTCAAAGTCAAACTGCAAAAACTGTGGTGAAATTTGATTTCTACAAAAAAACAACAACTGGTGAATGGTTGCACCACATTGTGGACTTGTGTGTTGTGCCAACTCAAGATCTGCCTACTTGAACAGATATAACTCAATTTGTGTCAATAACTCAATATGCAACTATAAAAATAGAGGATTACTTAGAATTGGACCAACTATCATTAATTGTTTGGATGGATGCAGTAGAGTTATCATGATTATGCTCTTTCTGAAATATATAAATAAAGTCCAAATACCTTGTAGGTTCCACTGTCACTGATGTCCGGGACTCCCACATCTTCCAATGACCTTCCTGTACTACGAGCTTCCAGAATTTCATCCTGGAAAATCCGGTAGAAGTGGGAATCACCCCAGACACCTTCTGGTCCTGTGCTCAGTCCATCCACAACCATGCCTCCAACAACTTCAGTGTAATAGAGTTTTGAGAGCTCCAGATTGGTAGTGACAACTGTGACATGGCTGATTCCATACAAATTATTGTCTTCAAAACTGGTGGCTGCTCCAAAGAGGAGGACCACTACTGATAAGGCCAGAGAAATCATTTTGTCTTTGCCAGACTCCACACTGTAAGCGTATTGATACAGTTCTGATTTTTATAGCAACCGGCCAAATGTTTAGTCATGTTATGCACCACTGGGACTATGTTGCATGGTTGACTGGGAAATATAATATTGGCATTGAGTAAGCATCCTAGATAAAGGGCAAGTGGATGCGTAAGACGATGCCTAAGAAATCATAAAATATTCTTATAAGTAAATAATACTTGACAAAATATGCAGCAAGCCATGTCTGTCCTTAAAATAGTATAGATATAGCAGAAGTTGCAGCATGTGCATTCAATGACAGTCCATCTTAATTGATAAAGGTCATTCATCGGATTCATAGCTTACAGCTGGTGCGATTCTCTGTGAAATAATGCACTTTGTGATTCATGGTAGCTGATGATGGGTCATCATCACACTATTAGCATGGGGACTATAGGGGCTGTTTGATTAGCCATGATCACGCGTATTTACAATTGAAAGCGCTTTTTTGATCATGACCCTTCACCGGAATCATGAATAGCCCTATTTCACTGAATGGCCTGAACATGGAACCCAAATAACTTTTTTGCAATTCAACAATCCTTAACTTGCTTTTCACACACAGGAGATTTACACACTCTTAGTCAAAAGTCAGAACTTTCAAAATTTAAACTGAAATAATGAAAGTTTTAAAGCCTTGAAGTTACATTAAAATGCACTAAAAATACTCCAGCTTGGAGACACCTTGGCTGGACCAATCAGAGGCAAGGGCGGGAAAGCTATTGGCCAATGGGATTTAAGTATTCACCACTTTTCCCCTAGTGTAAACTGGGAGAACCATCATTGAAATTGGTCTATTGCAAAGTGCCATAATCATGAGGAAACTGTCCTGTCAATCCACATACAAATTTGACCGACTGTAAATAACCACCCAGTCAAATAGTCATGCAGTCAGCAAAATTATCCTATGACTTTGATGATTTCCCATAGACTCCAATATTAAACATGTTGGTTTTGCAGAAATCAGTTTGGGAACATCAGAATGTATCAAATCATTAAAAGCAAATATGATAGCTTCACAGTTCACATACTCGACAACATTTACTAAATCTGATCTGGAGCACAACTTAATCTGACAGGGGCACCCCATGATCTGTTATACGAAATATCTGTTATGCAGCAGGTGTCCGGCTGGCTGGCAGACTGAATCTGATTGGCAGGCTCAATTTTACATATTGATCAAAACTTTTGAAAAATTATTCAACCCCTGATCCAATGCTTTTCCAATGGAAGCACGGGGGGTTGAATAATTTCTGAAACTTTTTGACCCCTATGGCCTATGCGGAGTGCAAATTTCCTACCAGACTTAGGTTTCCTTTACAATGGATTGGTACTATATTGTCTAATATGTGACGTTATCCTGTTTTTCGTTATTTGATACATGCGGGTGTCACTGAACTCATTTTTGTAAGACTTGTTACTTAATTCAGTGGAAAAAACATCAAGGGGTTGAATAATTTTGCTGCCAAGCGAATTCTTGTCCTACAAGTGTACTTCTTTGGGACTGCATACCAGAACTCTTTTTTTCAATGGAAAATAGAAGCAATTTTAAAAGCATCTATTTTTTATTAAAAAAATTGTCTTGCTTAAATCATATCTCCAGTCGTATAATCTGATACATAATTTATGCAGATATGAAAAAGTACCTCTTGTAAGTTTTTTGACTGTTTCTTAAATGTTGATAGATCTCAGCACACCAGTATAATACTTGGTTTTATACATATTGAATTGATATTGTAAATGAGTTGAATTTGAATGACGCAAATCCAGCGTCCTCCTTTTACTTTTATTTCGTGTCAAATCCCAATCTCCCAGAACAAAACAATACTCAGAGAAGAGACCAGAACTCTGAGTTGAATACACCATCCTACATATTCTGCATATTCGCTTTGGCACTGGTTATAAGCTGTATTTTATATGTTCAAGTTCTTGCGGTAAGTGTCTTATTTACTCAGCCCTCAGGGGCAAACATGGGCACCCAGGCATAACTGGTACACTCTCCTGCGTGATATTTCAAAGATATTTACAAAGATATTTTTGCAAAGATATTGCTGCGTCACCGTCTTCTTTACAAATGCTTTGGGAGGGTCAAAGAAAGATATTATGCAGTCATGGCCTCATGCAGATGATATTTCAGTAACAGCCAAAACTTCATGGAGGAGTGATCGTGCAAGCCAGCTGAAAGAAATAATTGCAGAAAGAAAAGTGCTTGGTAATAGTGATATCCTCTGCAAGAAATAAACTCAAGAGCACAGTGACACAGAAATATCCAAGTCTGTAGAAATCGTGACTGAAACCGCCTCAGATATTTTGATTGGAATTTTTAATGAGAAACCGCCACTATTACTCTTCATTAATATCCATTGATTTTTTTTGTTGCCATTTTTGGTTATCCATCTCAACTGCGGTAACTTGTGTCCAGAACTTTCAAGTTTCTTGATGAGATCATTAAATGCACAGTACGCTGTTTGACTTTAAATCACAGACAATCACTGCTTCTGCCGATAGTGTTGATGACAAAGAACTTTATTCTCAAACAGTTTATAAAAAGTCCATGTGAACCATTCATCAAGCATGTTGGTCCAGATCAAGACTTTGGACAAAGGATGCCTGATCACTTGATGGCTCAAGCAAACCTTTTGGTCCAGATCAAGACTTTGGGCAAGTATGTCTAATCACTTTATTGAGAAAGCCAGCCTTTGTGCTAATTGAAATAATGTACATGAGGTTGAAAAAGGATCTCTGACCAAGTGATTGGGCTGACTATGCTTTTTGGGTGTGACAATCACAGTTCGAACTGTTACAGAAAAATTATTTTTTCTTAGAACCTATAAAACAATAGATTGAAAATGTTCTTGAATTTACAACAGTTGAGGATTATGCCCATACACTGTAAAATTTGAATTTTCTTTTCGTTTAAATGATTGAGTGAGATGGCAGCACAATTCCTTTAAGCCAACATAGCTTTTTGTTTAGAGAAGGATTATCATAATTCAAATAAGGCATGTTTGCTCAAACACAATGTGCAACCATCTCACTCGATCATTTGAACTGACTCAAAATTAAACATTTTTAGAGTTCAGATATAAAATACGTTTGCATACCGTAAGAGTTACTGTACATCCACTTTTGTTGTTTAATCAGCTCAATATGAAGGACGATTTTCAAAAATTTGCACAAAAAAAGCTGGTTGACAATTTCTCCAGATAAAAAAAAAACTTTACTAAATTATTTGTGAATTGTATGCGAGAAGTTTTAGTACTATATTTTCATGCCACTTGCAGAAAAGCCACTTACCTGTCGAACCATGGCACATACATTCCCGATAAGCTTAATCTTCTTTTTTGTGGATGAGATGAGACAGTGTCTGATAATATTCTGTCCATTCATATGTCCAGAGTCTTGTGCACTAAGACCAAATGGAGTTCCAGTAGTTGAATTTGAACAATCTTCTGAACTATGGATTGCAAAAAAGAAATGGAATTACGAAATTTCCTCAATTTTTATTTTCTATTTTAAGATAAAACACTAAGAATTCTTTATCATAATTTATCTAGAATGCTTCGAAAAAACCAAATTATATTTTAATGCAGCATTTTCATTCTCAGTGGTGCATGACATGACTTGGCATTGTGTGTAAGTATATAAACGGGACTTCATTGACACCCTGAAAGTGTGGTCTTTGGCAAAGACAAAATGATAGCTCTTGCCTTATCAGTGGTGGTCCTCCTCTTTGGAGGAGCCACCAGTTTTGAAGACAATAATTTGTATGGAATCAGCCATGTCACAGTTGTCACTACTAATCTGGAGCTCTCAAGACGCTATTACACTGAAGTTGTTGGAGGCATGGTTGTGGATGGACTGAGCACAGGACCAGAAGGTGTCTGGGGTGATTCCCACTTCTACCGGATTTTCCAGGATGAAATTCTGGAGGCTCGTAGTACAGGAAGGTCATTGGAAGATGTGGGAGTCCCGGACATCAGTGACAGTGGAACCTACAAGGTATTTAGACTTTTTTTATGTGAAGTTTTTGATGTTATAAGTGAATATATACTGCAATAGTTAACCTTGAAAGTGGATCAAGCATTCTAACAAAGCAATTTTGATATGAATCACCATGCAAGTTAGCTATGTTGTATGGTAAGGAATATATGTTTATAAGCATACATAATAAACATATCAGAATTAATTTTGCTGCCAGTGCTAATAATTAAACTGAAATAAGACAAAAAATTGCCAAAAATATGAAATCCCCACAGCAGGTGTTCCACTGGAAATTTCATTTTGGACAAACTCATTGGCACATGATAGCAGTGTTAGAGGTCTGGAGACCGGCCTCGGGGCCATATTTTGATGGCCTCGGTCTTGGCTCGGTCTCGGATGTCGTTGGGCCAGTGTTAGAGGCCGCGGGACAGGCCTTGTCATCTAGGCAAACCTGGAGGCCATATTGAACGCTGGATCCACTTCAAAACTTGTCTACTGTACGCGGGTGGATATATTTTAAAATTTTATCTGATGGAATGTATGCTATTGAGCTAATGTTAAAATTCTATCTGAATGTGTATTTTATAGCTTTTTAGTCTCTGTGGCATTTCTTTCTATTTTCAAAAATCGTTTATAAATTATCAAAACGTCCATTTTTGTGAAACCTCCAGCCCATGGGTTATTTTTTGCTTATTGTGAATTGTAAAAACTCACAACTTTTTTTTTCTAAGTTGATCCTTCTTGTTCCAGGTTATTTGGGACTACATTTTGTTTTCCAATACCCTCATCCAACTGATGACTTTTGTTAACCGATTTAACGAAAACATTGTCTTCATCCGAACTGATGAAAAAAGGGGAAATGCCTTCGTTGGGAGCACCCACGGCTGCTTCTTTGCAGATGACACAGTTTTGCCTCTCCAGCAGATTCAAGACACCATCAATGCCCAAAACAATATTCCTGGCTATCCCGAAGACTACAAGGGTTTCATGACCTACTTGCCTGCAACTTCCTTTGAACAGCGAAGGGCATTAGACGTTGACAAGTATCTCTTCCCTGTTGGTGATGACTTCCGGTTGGCAGTGATGAGAGGCCCTGATGCTGAGAGGTGGGAGATAGCTTACCGAAGAGGTTCTGGACTCAAGTCTGACTTGGGGCTGTATTGCAAAGAGAAGGGTGTCTTTACTCTTTTGCAAGACATTGTCCCAAAAAATAAATTTCACAATCGTCCTTCCAAGCGTCACGCTGGCCTTTCTCATGTCAATGCTGTAGTTAATGACTATGATGCCACTGTTAGATTTTATGTTGATGTTCTTGGTGGGAAAGATAACACAGCAAAGACTGGCAGAGGTATTCCAATCCAAGCCTTTGAAACCTTGATCTTCCAAGATGAGAAATTAGAAGCACAAAAATTAGGTCAAGCACCTGATGAGAAGTTTGGAATCCTCAGTGGGAGGCAAACATTGGACCTTGGATTTATCTTGTTTGACAACTTTTACTTTGAGCCTTACCGGTACACCATGAATGCCTCCTACCCTAATGTGCCACCTTACTTGTACCGTGAGAAGATGAGTCCAGCTTATACCAATGAGATGCATACTGGTTTCTGGGTTAAAGACGACGTCTCAATGGCTGACTTCATCAGAAAGATGGAGGCTGATTCAAGGCGTCTGCAGCTGTTCAACGTGGTGGCCAACAGAGCTGTGAATGTGAACACTCTTGGTGCATCAGTCCAAGATGACGAGTACAGTGACCCTTTCCCAGACAATCATAAGTTAGCGGGATATGACTATGTCTATTTCAAGGGGCCATCAGGTGAACAGCTGGTGCTCACCAAGTTCCTTGGCAAAGCTAGAGCAACACTGCAAGCTGCCATGGAGATGTATGGAGCTGTAAGCACGGCTTTTAGCAGTACCAACCCATGGAATTGGAAAGGCTTTGACAGGACATGTCAATGGATGACTCAAGAAGATTAAAGTAATTGTGCCTTCTTTCTTGGGATATTGATGAGATGGTTGCGCAGTTTTAAATTAATTTCTGTCAATTTTTATGTTGTATGGAAAAATTATTGAAGTGAATTGTGAAGGTTGCTCGATATGTTGATCTTCTCCTTTATCTAAATGTCAGTGTATGTTTCTCAGAAATAAATATCCTTTTGCTTGAAAATATATTCAGTTTTTGTTTCCATTCATTTTGATTGAATATTGATAATCTTATCTACTTCATTGATATGCTTAAAGCCTGTATGCCAAAAGCTATAAAAAAAGGTAACGAGAAATAATTGAAGGAAAGAATGTCTAGCCTAAGTGAACAGTGATTATGAATTGTTTTCCAATTCATGAAGTGATTTGAAACATTGAAATATTACCATATTCTGTCTTAGAAATTTCTTCATGTTAAGGTGGCTCGCTACCCATGAAATTACATCACCTGCACATCTTTCCGCGCAGCCAGGCAGGGCCTGGCAGGACCTATCTATCGTAGCGTCACAATTGCAGCAGAGCACTGCTGACACTGTTTCAGGATGTTTTTTTTAATACTGAGAATTTCACTAGGCGGCCGCTTCGTTTGCCTTTTGTGCCACTTCTCTTTGGGCTAGAGACTTCTGGTTGGAGCATAAGATGCGCTATGAAGAATGCTGTAAACTAATCTACTTTCAGGTCTCTACTCTTGGTAGCAAATTTTTTTAGGTGATTTTCGGTAAGCATGTCTAGTTTCTCATAAATGACTCCGTAACAAAAATAATTTTTATAGCGACGTCTCAACCTGTAAGAAATAGTTTCTTATAAAAAGTTTGTTACAATATCAGCTATAGGATGATTACAAGATCTCTAGCGTGAAAATAAATGCGTGTGAAACGTCATCAAACACTGTGTAGGCCTATTGCCGGCTAGAGACCTTGATAAAAGGCCGATTTTCAAAATTTAAAAATGTACATATACCAAATAGATTGTTCCGAATTCAATGGAATTATTTATTTTGTGCTATGTGCAGTATTAAGCCAGCAAATTAGCCCGCCGACGCATTACGCTGTCAGTCACTCAAACCCTTGCAGTGACAATACACTGAAATTCACTAATGGGGATCAATTCATGTCTTCCAGCTCTCCAGGATCACAGTTTGCTTAATTTCTTTTTGTAATTGCCTAACATTATGCTTCTTACTTAATTTATGCTAGAAAATAACTTCGGAGTCTGCCTATTGGTCTTTAAGGGCAATTAACTGGACATATATCATCAAAAATGATACATACGTTACCGTCTCCAACCTTGATTTAACACATACTTCTTCCTTTCTCAGACTAGCAACCTAGTGCGGTCACAATTTTCTATTTTTCCCTCATTTAGTAACATTATAGCCTTCTGACACCCTCATAAAATTTGAGTATATGCAAGTTGTTTCCTAGTAGTATGCAAGGGAACCCTTGTCTCCAACCTGTTGATACATACGTTACCACAAATTTCATGTGTTTCTCACAAGGACCATAACCGAAATAATATATGCCAAACCCTTGAAATTTATCCCAAATATTGCTGTTAGTCAAAGGCCATGAAGATTTTTTTGTCTTGTTTTAGCTTAATTGTTTGATGAAGGACGAAAATGTTACAAGTCTGGAGTTATATTTCAGTTGATACATACGTTACCAGTGACTTATCACCATCTAGACATCAAAATATCATGCAAATCAACAAAAGTAACTCACCCAAAAGATGTTTATTATTACTTCTTTCGATGCATAGTGTGACTCAAGTGTATCACCTAAGTCAGTTTTGGACATAAGCCAAGAAATATCATAAAATACATACGTTACCGATACATACGTTACCAACAATTATAACAAGGAATTTAAGTTTACATTTTATATGCAGATTTTTACCTGAAAACTTTTGGTGAGACATCCAATACTTAATATCTTTGATAAACTGAGATGTATTTACTGCACAACTGGGAGTTAAAGCCAATAAGTTTTGGAGTCTGAGTATTTTTAGAATTAATTTTTTTCCTCAGGCCAAAGAAAAATTCATCCCGAAAGTTCAAAAGCAAAGTGAACCCATTTTGACTGTTCATCAAAGATTTAAGTCTGTAATTATCTTGACCTTTTAAAGACTTATCTTAGTATCCCATATTACACCAAATCAGCATAGGCAACTGCATGATGTATTTTAGAGACAAGCCATGTTGTTACTAGAATATTGTAAATTAATCGGTAAAATATGCATGGACACCTATGTTACCCAATTAAAGTTATTTTTCCTAACCTGGACAGGCTAGTATCACATGTAAAAATGCTTAGACCTACTTAGAATGAAAGAAGGTGAAAGTGGACTACATATACTACTAATGAAAGATCAGACAATGAGACAAATTGACAGAATTATGTGCTGGCCAAGTTGTTAAACAACTTTAAAAACAATTAGCCCAAAAGTTAAAATCTAAGCGAACCGAGCGAGGTTGTAGAGTGTGAGGCTGTGGATTATTGGGCTGTTGATAATGATTAACCACAATTTAGTATTTTGCATTGACTTATAAACGCAACTTATGAATTTGTAGTTGGAGCCTCTTTCAGTAGTTTATTCCAGGCACATGGGAAAATGTTTAACATGTTTAAAACATTTAAAGATACAGGCCAACTATGGAAAGAATTTGATCACGTTTAACTGCATGGTAGTGGAAGAAAGCAATTGGATTGTTAAGCTGGATTGTTAATTACGGTTACATCAATCAAATGTCTTGTGAAAACATTATTAACCCAAGCAGCTATGAAAATCACACAGACAATCCAAAGTCTTGGGTTGTGACAAGGACATTACAACCATTCACGCTTTCCTCCATCACACATGTATAAATATCGGAATTTTGTAGTTTCTCATTGGCCCATTGTGTGAAACATACATTATTGTTTCCATGTATTAACAAAACAAGAGTTGAATGGATGACAATAGCAATTTCTATTTAACCTATTTTGAGTCATAGTTCCATGAAACAAAGAAAATTTCTGAGAGTTTGCTCTTTCATGAATATTGAACAACTTGTTCTTTTTTATTGATACATACGTTACCATTCACAGCACTGTTGTCAGTATAACAGCAGCCTTGTTAAGCAACAATTAAACTCAAATTTTGCATGATCATAATCATTTGTGTCCGTTACCCACTTTTCAACGCTTTTTGTGACTATTCAGAAGTTTTTCCTTACAAAACTTCTGTCATAAAGCCAATTTCTGGTAAATAATTTCTTAAAATTGGAAATTTAACATTTTAAGGGTTTATGTGGCAATAATGACACATAATATAATCTATGAAGTGATAAAATCAGAACCCCTTAATTATGGCATCTCATTTATGGCATTGCGGAGATGAAATTTATTTTTACTTGGTTGAAAAACCTTCAAATGTAGGTAACGTATGTATCACAAGTAAAAAATGAACATCTCCATAACCAATATTGCAATTGTCATATCTTGAAAACCGTTTGAATGGTGCAGTTGAAATTGCAGCAACATACACATTAGATGTATATGATTATTTGTCGTAGTTTTCATCATCATAGTGGAACTTTTATTTTTGGTCACCTCACAACCCTCAATTGCTCCCCATTAGTGAATTTAAGTGAAATAACAAACCAGTGGCATATCCAGGTTTTTATTTTTTTGTGGGGGAGGGGGCTATTTGGAAATGTTCCTCTAATCAAATAATTTGACCTTATCCATAGCATAAATTCTTTTCAGGTTTCAGGTTCAACATAATGTATGACAGCAATGGATTTAGCAGTTCTACAGTTTGTAATCATGAAGTCGCTATAGGACCCTTTTTTGAAGGGTACTTTTCTTGTTTATATCAATTTGAAGGCCCATAGGGACGTATGTCAGTATCATCATATTGTTCCTTACATCATTTGGAAGCAAATGACAAAGAAATAAAAAATCCTATCTCATCTTTTTTTTTAGCGCTATGGTTTAAAAAAAAAATTAAAATTTTCTAAATAGTAACTATTGATCCGAACCCCCATAAAAGTTCTTTAAACTAAATATATTTCTCTGGAATTTTAATCAGCTTTTTCATAAACCTGTCCTCTTTAATTCCATGCTTCACTGAATAACATACTCAATTTTGTCTGAGCAAATGGGACATTAAATGGAGGCGGGTTGTATCCAGTGTTCTATGTTGGGGCAACTGAAAGACCCTGGGCATCCCTGAATTAATAGGGTATGTACCCTATTAATTCAGGGATGCCCATTGCCCAAGACTCACAGTCTTCTCATCTCATCATCATACGGCGATCGCCTGCCTCAATATAGCCCACTAAGGTGCTGCTGAGGCGTAAAACACAAACAAACACTGAATAACATAGGATGAATGGCCACTGAATGGCAGGGAAAACTTCAGAGTAAAAAAATTAAGAAAAAAATTGAGTTTCTTAGGTTTGCGTGGACTGACTTTCTTTTACATAACCTCAAATATTTTGAAAGAGAGGCTGGTAGCGACCTCTTTCGTTTATATATCCTTGCTATAAACTATATTTTGGATCATTTTAAACTATTTTTAAGAAATCCTATCCTAGAAGGTCCACGAGTATCGTGCCACCTTGACATAGGCCTGCTTGTGTTATTTTGTATGACTTTTACAGGCTGCAGTAGCCTGCTGTAGTTGTGAGCGTGAGCGAGCAGGCTACAACATTTCACGTCCGCGCATACATGTATTTTTGAAGCAGCTCAGGTCACTCCTGCTGTGTTCTGCTGAGCGCGGACTTTAGAGGCAGTAGTTCTAGTGCCCTAGATCCCAATTCGACTTGAATTTCGTCAGTCTGCAGCTTTGCTCGCTCGCCTGCTAATACGGCAGACTGTGCTCAGTCAGTTGACTGTTATGCAGAATTTAGAAAGAGGGGTTTTAAAAAATCACATTGACAGCCACAGACAGAATCTTTTAGAATTTTTTTAATTTAAGTATTCGTAGTAATGAATGAACTAAAGGTACTCAATGTGGGTGTTGGCAGGACCAAAGGACTCCAAGATTTCCAAACAGTTGCCTTTTAAATTCTCATTTGATTTATAAAGATACTGTACTCGTAGAACCCCCTTTATACTAGACTCTGCTGCTCAGTGTCACTTCTTCAAGTTTTTAAACAAAGAAATTGGACCAGTCGATAGCAAATTTAATGACAAGTTTACTGACAAAATGGCATAATGACAAGAATACATGTGGCCCAAAATTTATTGTAAACCATGAATTTGTAAGTAAACAGTAGTGGCAAACACGCCATATTTGAGGAGTTTATTTGTTGCGCAAACATTGCGTGTGATGTTTGTGTAAATGTGCCAATTTCGAAATCAATTATTCATGGCATAGATCTCTGTCCAGATTTTTAATCTTATGTCAGCACAGATGATATGTTAATCTACACTTATATTTCAATTAAAACTCCTGTTGCCAGCAAAAAACACTTTCCTCAGGTGACAGAAATAATCCATCTCTCCTTATTTTTCACCCTACTTTGGATTAGAAATTAGAGCTGGCATTGGTATAAGTTCTCTATTCACACACCTATGTACCTATATATATACTATACTTTTTTACTGCCCCCATCATATTTTTTGAAGTTAACCATGCATCATGCTCGTAGCTATATATATTCTAAACACAGACTCACTGCAACATATGAGGAAAAGAACTGAAGACAAATAAAACACTGACTAAATATAGCTAAATAAGGTTCTGAAAAGGCATAAAAAGCAAACACACAAAGAACACAGTCAGTCGTGTAAATCGTGACTTAAGATTTTAGCCTCTTGCCATCTTTTTGAAAGCTGCATCCATACCCTGGCAATAAGGTCTTTGGCAAAGACAAAATGATTGCCCTTGCCTTATCAATAGTTGTCCTCCTCTTTGGAGAAGCTACCAGTTTTGAAGACAATAATTTGTACGGAATCAGCCATGTCACAGTTGTCACTACTAATCTCGAGCTCTCAAAACTCTATTACACTGAAGTTGTTGGAGGCATGGTTGTAGAGGGACTGAGCACAGGACCGAAAGGTGTCTGGGGTGATTCCCACTTCTACCGGATTTTCCAGGACGAAATTCTGGAAGCTCGGAGTACAGGAAGGTCATTGGAAGATGTGGGAGTCCCGGACATCAGTGACAGCGGAAATTACACGGTAGTTATAATACTTACAGACTTTATTGTGGTGCCAAAAGTTATAAATAATTAAACATAATTGTGTGCCGTTGAGTGGACAGGCTGCTTTTCAGTATCTGCCCTTGCTTTATGTCATGGATGTCACCAATTAAATCCCTTCAATTTGATTTTATTACAGTTCGAGAAGTACAAACATAGTCGTACAATGTGTTTTCACTTCAATGTTCATGAAGATTGTGTTGTATGTTTCAAAATTGAAAACTATAATGTTTGATGCACAAGGTCCCTTTTTAAAATCACATAATACAAATTCACAGCAGCAAATAGTTTTTTGATTATTAGCATTAATTGGAGTGGTCATCTTCATGCGAGACAGAAAACCCTTGCTACTTCAAACTGAGCGTTACAGGAACTTGAAATTTGGCACACACTGTAAAATCGGAGGCAATGATTCAGCTCAATTGATTGAGTGAGATGGTTGCACAAGTTGATTGAGCTAACATAGATTAATGTTTAAGCTGAGAAAACTCAAAATACCGAGCTGAGATAGCTCAAAATACTAAGCTATGTTGACTAAGGTATTTAAGCTGAGAAAACTCAAAACAATGAGCTGTGTTGACTTACAGATCAAAATATTGAGTTTTGTTGACTTATTGATCCAAGCTGACACAACTCAAAATTTTGAGCTGTGTTGACTTATTTTTAGTTGTTTTTGATTTATATTTGGGTTGTTTTTGATTTATATTTGTGTGACCTGTCTTATAAAGTTACTTATGAATATGGGCTGTAATCCCAAAATATTGTTTGATCGCTCAAGGGGATCCACCTGATCCAGTATGCTTCATTTTAGCAAACCATGGACAGGCCAAAGATGCATTCAACACAGACCATTTTTTATATTTTTCAATTCAGAGTCTAGGTTCCCATTAACCGGCTTTTCGTTTTCTACTTCGGGAGGTTAGGCTTGGTCCCTCCCTATGTATACTCACTTACACCCCTGGTACTACCAGAACAACTCATCATAGTTAGGACCCCGGTACAATTAAAATCAAGGCTAAACTAATGTGTTGTGTATTCAAAAGTAGCATTTGTGCAGTGATTGATGAGTTATTTGGAATATGGAATGTGATGATAGATGATATGTTATCTGTTTTCAGTATAAAATCCATGATGGTTCCCATTTTCTGTCTTTGTATAATTTGCATCATCGGATTCTTGTTTTAACATTATTTAGCAACGTCCCTATTTTATTTGGCAAAGTTTATATTTTCAGTTTTAGAATAATTATATTCCTTCGCCATTGTGATAACCACTATTTCTAGTTTTTAAATTCACAACAGAGCGTGCATATGTACAAGTACATTTGCAACATCACTGTATTTCCTAGAAACTTCGTGGTATATATAGTGTTTATAGACGTCACTAGGATGCTATATAAGTTATATTTGAATCCTTTAGCATAAATGTATTGAAATCGGGAACTTAAAAAAAAAAATTTTTTTTATCTAAAAATTTTATAGAACATTTTTTTTAAGGTTTATGGCCCATTTTTCGATCGTGTTCCAGCCATGTATATATGACTCTGGTCTGTTCTCCATTAACCAATATGGATTCATGGGTCTTGTATTTTATCTAAAACCGAAAGTCCCATCCCATTGAAATACTGCTCTTAGGGTCAGTGAACTGGCCAGCAGATCAGCTGATCCTGCGAGTCTAGTATACATAGGGATTAAGGATAAACATCAAACATCAAACAGTGTATAACATATAGCATGGTTAAAATCAAGTGTGAAATGATATGAATGAATGGATGATAGATGAGTGGATGTACTGTCACAAGTACATGTAAGTGCTATTTATGTATTATCTATACCTAGTACCGGGGCCCTTTTTGTAATTTATCAAATTTATAAGTTTTGTATGTATATTTATCTGTGGTCACCCTGATGACCATCTTAATGCAGGTACTTTTTACTAGATGTAACGTTTTTTAGAGATGTTGTTCTTATAGGCCATACGTTGCCTTGTTGAAACTGAATAATCTTATGGTATTTGCAGGGCTGAAAAAGCCCCATTTTTCTACCTGGCATATTCTTGCTTCTAATATAGTATAAATATACATATATCCTAGCTCTGTTTCTTTTTTATCTTCATAAACGTTGTAAAAAATTTCCGAGTTTATTTCATAGTTGTATGTTCTTTTTATGTGTTTAATTAATTGTTTTGCCCCCGTGCAATTGATAAAAACATGATCCCTGCTTTGGGGGAAGGGCAGGTCACATAAACCGCAATTCCCACTTTTATTCTTGATTAGGTTACATTTTACTTGGTCACTTAAGGCTCGATGGACTTGTATTTTGATTTTGTTATTTAAGGGGAATTTATACCAGCTTATCCAAATTTTCTTCCAGTCAAATCTATTTCGTAGTATTCTTTCTATCTCATAATTTTGAATTTGGCTATTCATCAGATCATCATATATTTCCCTCATTACAACCTTTTCCCATTTGAATCTTTCTTTATTCTTAGTTGATAAAATGCTGTGGTGTATATTTATGAGATCATTTATTTTTCCTAGTTTTAGTAGTCTATTGAATGCATCTTGCCAGTAGTTATCTTCGTTTTTAGTTTTGTTATAGTGTACCCACATTAAGTGGCATGCCATTATTTTTGTTTCTACATGAGGGAGACTAAAGCCTCCCTCTTTACTTTTTCTATATAATTGACTATTAGTGTATCCTATTGGTTTTTCTATTTTAATGAAGTCGTTAATTATTTGGTGAATCTGTTTTATGTGTTTTTTCATAGGGGGCATGATTCGTGCAATATATAAAATTATGCTAATGATGTATGCATTAATCAGGGTGACCTTACCCAGCAGGCTTACATTTGCATCACAAGGAGATTTAAAAAATAATTTCTTGTGAATAAATCCCAATGGCCTGTGGCTCATCTGAGTTGGTATACAGTGCTAGAAGCCTATATTTGAACACACTCTGACTTGGAAATGTTGGTTGACGTGTGAAAGCATGCATCTAATTACTCCCACAAATTAATTTAAGAGTGATAAAAATAAAAAAATTGACCAGCTAAAGTGGTTTGCTACTCATTTTTTCTCTGGGATAGTGTAATATAAATGTTCTTTTTTCTTGTAAGTAAATAATTATTTAAAACTAAATGCAGTGTTATGAGAAGTGCTTGTTATAGATGGCGCTATATGTGGCATGACTGAGATGTCAAGCTATCTGCAACAACTGAAGCTTTCATGTTTTCACAGCTTAATGTTATGATTCGTTAGGACAACTTACAGCATTGAGCTATCATACCTTGACAACTTATAGGATTGAGCTATCATAGCTTGAAAATTATTAACATTCTCAGACAGCTCAAATTATTGCATCAACACAGTTTTCAAAATTTACAGTGCAGATGTCATTCATCAAGATAGTCAACTGCTACTGTTATAAAACGGCTAAAATATTAAAATTCTATCACATCTTAAAGCATACACTTGTTGACTGGCACTGTAAAAACCTCAAAGGGTTTCTCTGTTTTAGAGACTAAACAAATATAATGTTATTGTTATACACTTTTTTGTGTGTTTTTCAGCCTCAGAGCAATTTTGATTTTTTATTTGCAAAAGTCTCTGGTTGATATAATTCAATGTCTGTAAAACCTGAAATGTTGCATATCATAGAAAGGAGCAATATTGTTTTGCTCTAAGTTTATTCTTCTTGTTACAGGTTGTATGGGACTTTATATTGTTCTCCAATACCCTTATCCAGCTGATGACTTTTGTTGGCCGATTTGATAAAAACATTGTCTTCGTCCGAACTGATGAAAGGAGGGGAAATGCCTTCATTGGAAGCACCCATGGCTGTTTCTTTGCGGATGACACAGTTGTGCCTCTCCAGCAGATTCAAGACACCATCAATGCCCAAAACAATATTCCTGGCTATCCTGAAGACTACAAGGGTTTTATTAGTGACTTGCCTGTGACATCCTTTGAAAAACGGAGGTCTTTAAGTGTTGATAAGTATCTCTTTCCATTTGGTGATGACTTCCACTTGGCCACTATGCGAGGTCCGGATGCCGAGAGGTGGGAGATTTCATACATAAGAGGTTCTGGACTGAAGCCTGACTTATCAATTTATTGCAAAGAGAAGGGTGTGTTTACTCTCTTACAAGACATTGTCCCCAAAAGTCGTTTCCAAAATCGCCCTTCTAAGCGGTACGCTGGCCTCTCTCATATCAATGCTGTTGTTGATGACTATGATGCCAGCATCAAATTCTATGTTGATGTTCTTGGTGGAAAAGACAACACAGCAAAAGCTGTTAGAGGTCTGCCTATTCAGGCGTTTGAGAGAGTCATCTTTCAAGATGAAACATTAGAGGCAATAAAAGCAGGTGTCGAGCCTGACGAGTTTTATGGAATCATTCAAGGGAAGACCGGGGCAAGTCAGCAAACAATGGACTATGCATTTATCTTGTTTGATAACTTTTACTTTGAGCCTTACCGGTATACCATGAATACTTCCTATCCCAATGTTCCGCCTTACTTGTACCGTGAGAAGATGAGTCCAGCTTTTACCAACAATATGCACACTGGCTTCTGGGTTAAAGATGATGTCCCAATGGCTGATTTCATCAGAAAGATGGAGGCTGATTCAAGGCGTCTGCAGTTGTTTAATGTAGTGGCCAACAGAGCTGTGAATGTGGACGCTCTCGATGACTCTGTCCAAGATGACGAGTACAGTGACCCATTCCCGGACAATCACAAGTTAGCGGGATTTGACTATGTCTATTTCAAGGGGCCATCAGGTGAACAACTGGTGCTCACGAAGTTCCTTGGTAAAGCTAGAGCAACACTGCAAGCTGCCATGGAGATGTATGGAGCTGTAAGCACAGCTTTTAGCAGTACCAACCCATGGAATTGGAAAGGCTTTGACAGGAAGTGTAAATGGATGACTCAAGAAGATTGAGTTTGTTTGTTTGTTTGTAAATTTATTAATAGGCTCCAGAAAAAGCCGAGGCTTATCTAGCTGGGGCCTTCATTTTGTTGCAATAATACTATGATATGAGATTGATAGGGGCAGAATCAGGACTGTTTTTTCTGGAATAACATACCGTTTGTTTATGGACAAATCATCCAGGAAAGTCAAGTATAGTTTAATTTGATGACCAAACTGAATGGTGTCTATCTCTGGAAGCTTTCAAAGATCTCTATATTTTCAATAATTTACGCTTAAAAACCTCACTCTGCAACTCTCCCTACACCTCAGTCTTGAAACTGATAGTGGTATGGATCTAATTCTATGATTAAACATTGCTCATATAGATCTCCTCCACTTTTCTAGATCCCTAATACTATTTTAAAATGTATTGGGACAAGAACATTTCTTCTTTTTTTTATATTGTAATCTCTTATGAAACCATATAGACACAATAATTTTGTTTATCATAATGTGTGTTTGTTTGAAACAATTCTTTAGCCTTTCCGCATACGTAGGTTCATTGTCCAATAAAAACAGCATTCTGAAACCTCTTGATGAGTGGATTTTGGATTTTCACTGACTGGGTTGATATTTAGTTCTGATAATCATCCTTGCCCCTATCTACCCAAAATGAGTCTAAAACTCACCATGACTGAACTGTATTTCCGAAATAAATTTGAGTTAATGTAAAATTGAAATGTAGGTAAAGATGTTGTAATAGGCCTATATATGACCTGACAGTTATGTATGTTTAGAACTCCGTAGCTCTGAAGTATGTGTGCAATATCAGAAATATGTTCACTAGGGTGTCCCAAAAAAAAGATGACAGTCTAGAATTTATTGGGGCTAACCCCTAAATGTGTTCTATAGCCTCTCTCTGTCTCCCATGTAAACTCATTTGAAGGTATTTTTCTCAATGCCCAAGGAAGTTCTAAATTAGTACCACAGTGTGCAGAATGATTTGTGCATCTTTATATCTACTAGGGCCCTGCACGGGACTAGATTTTTGTCTCACTCCCGCCCGTTCTTTCCAAATCTGCTCCCGCTCCCGTCCCGTTCTAGGCATTACAATGATAAAATTTTCCGAATTTTGACCCACTCCCGCCAAATTTCGTCAAGTGCAGTCCCGTTCCCGTCCCGTGCAGGGCCCTAATATCTACTGTCCGTGCGTTTGGGTGGACTGAAACCAATAATTTGTGAGCTATAAGCTAAAATAGCCATTTTCACATGAAAACTCAATGTTACGGGTGATTTCATTAGTACACGATTCTTAGTTTCTAGACCCACCAAATACATGTCATTTTCAGTTAATCTGATTGGTTTGGGAACAAGAGAACGTCACAAATTTGATTTATCAAACGTTGTCTGTGCTGGTTCAGCATTGATTCCTCACAGCCAAGTGTGAATGACAAGAATCGCATGGTAATGAAAACACCTGTAAGCCCCTATCTATCTTTTGGGCTCTGGAGGAAGTTCTAAAACACCTTTACATGAGTTGAAATTTTACATAGGAGTCAGAGAGGGGCTATAGAACGTATTTATGGTTAGCCCCAATGAATTTCAGACTTTCACTTTTATTGGGACACCCTGATGTACACTGATTATGTAAAAGAATGCAACTCCTGGTTGACCAGGTTTTTCTAGAAGACATTCATGACTGGATGTGGTGTCCTGAAACACTATCCTTAACCCACGTTCTTGAATTGTTTCTATTTTCTTGGTGTCTGTTTTCGTACAGAAGTGCCAGGTCAGCTTACAATATTTAAAATTACTTGCGATGGATGTTCGAAAAACTGTCATTCTCGCTTCCAATGACAGAAATTTAGCTAGTCTGCCTAATGCAGTTAATTGCCACGCCGCCTTTCGGCAGACTGATTTTACATGTTCTCTGAAATTCAACTCCTAATCGAGTAGACATCAAAGCTTGATAGATATCAAAGATTCGTGCATCTGGTTTTAATAATTTGCACCAATGTATACTCTGGTAATGGAATATTGGTCAAATAATGATAGCAAAAACTATTTTTTTAAATGGCGAGGTGCTGTGAAATTTTTATTTGATGACTTTTTTTTTCATGGTCAACTGAAAATTTTATATACATGATTACATATCAATGTCTTGAGATAGACTAGATGAAGGCAACATACCACGATAAAAATACCATGGCTTTGCATATTCAGGATCACACAAACAAAACAGGAAGCCACGGCATTTCACTCTATGATGTGTGAAAAAAATGTGATTTTCTTTTTTTTAAAACTTGCATTTCGTCAAATGTTGTCGTACAGATTTGAAAATCAAATTTGATCAGCCCAAATAGCTATAATATTAAATCAAGTTTGTGTTATTTTTTTATATCTGCCTCCATAAGAAAATGCAAGAATTATTTCTAGCAGCTGAACTTCCTTAGGTGAGGTAATACCTGTCTGAAATGTAGGTTGTTGGTACTCAAAATGAAGCTTGTTTTCTGCTGAGAATGATGGTATGTATGTGTTTTGAAAAAAATAAGCGAAATATAAGAAGCCGCGACTTTATACGACAAAATGTTTGCTGTACCCGTGTTGTCATCATAATTTTTGATGGATCATCATGGAAATTCAAGGACATTTATTAGTGGTATTAGGGTAACTTTATTACTCAAGCCAGTTTCCAACTTTTAGATATTTTGGGGTTACTGACACAGCCCAAGGGGGCTTTACAAATTTGGGCATAACTTCTAAAATGGTGCAAAAAGGGACCTTTTCTTGTGGCTAACATGTTCATTTTAATGTTGGTAGTTTTTCGCAGTCCGTTGAAGTGTCTAAACTTGTATGCAAAATGCTCTTTCAAGAATTAGACAGCTGAAAAGTTGGTGCATCTCCATTGCAATAATTATGCAGAACTTACAGTAGACGAACATCGGGTGCTTACAGAATTGGACTGAAATGTTGCTTGTGAGCTCATAGCCTATCCATGCCATGTTATTCCTATGAGTCATAAGAAATGTATGAGGTCATAGCCTATACTTGCAATAGTATGAAAACGTGTCATCAGCTGAGTATCAATGAAGTCACAAGCTACTCAATGACAAATTGCCAGTTCATTTCAATGCAATGAATAGGGCTTGTTATGAGGTCATTAGCAGCTGAATGTAAGTACTCGTCATTCGTCTACTGTAAATGAAGGTACATGAAGATACATATGGTGAAAACACAGAAATAGCATAACGAAAATATGATCAAATTGTACCAGGTATAAATATAAACACTTGTGTATTAATTATTATTCTGTTTTCTAGGACGCTTAGTAAATGCAGAACTATATTTCTTAGTCAACCATGCAGCATGTTCTCAGTGGTGTATGACATGACTTACAGGTGATTTCATTAGTACACGATTCTAAGGTTCTTGGCCTTCAAAATACGTGGCATTTTTGGTTAATCTGATTGGTTCAAATCCAACAGAACGTCACACAGCTGTTATATCAAACGTAGTAGGTACTTGTTTAGCATTGATTCCTCACAGTCAAGTGTGAATGACAAGAATCGCATGGTAATGAAATCGCCTGTAACAATTTAGCATGTTGCTATTTAAATTAGAACTGCATTGATACAGTGATACACTTACAGAGTGGTGTTTGGCAAAGGTGAAATGATTCCTCTGGCCTTATCAGTGGTGGTCCTCCTCTTCGGAGCAGCCATCAGTTTTGAAGACAATAACTTGTATGGAATTAGCCATGTCACAGTTGTCACTACTAATCTGGAAGTCTCAAGGCGCTATTACACTGAAGTCCTCGGAGGTATGCTTGTGGATGGACTGAGCACTGGACCAGAAGGTGTCTGGGGTGATTCCCACTTCTACCGGATTTTCCAGGATGAAATTCTGGAGTCTCGTAGTACCGGAAGGTCACTGGAAGATGTGGGAGTTCCAGACATCAGTGATAATGGAGACTACAAGGTATTTAGCCTTTATTTTTGAATTTTTAACCAGAGATCACTCTAAGGGGAGGGCTGTAATTGATAGAGCTAATGACAGTTAGAGGTACCTAGTGGAAAAAGAGAAAGGTTGATATCCAGCAAAACCAAAATGAGAATTGAAGACTTGTATATAAAAAGAATTCACCCAAATCTTACAAATGTTAAGAAGGATCATATAATACATTTTCACATGCTAAAACTCACATGTTGTAGAGTAAAAGTAAATTCTCTCTTTGGGTGTTTGACTGAGTTTATGAGCATCAGTGACACTTTCAGCTTTTTTGTTGTGTAGGTTTGAAGTACTTTAACGTATTCATAGAATTTGTTTTGGTAAAAACCTGACATTTTGTTTGGCTGATTGTGATAGGTTTACATGGGTTTGTAATGTTTTGATTCTTAGTTAGTCCTTCTTGTTCCAGGTTGTATGGGACTTCATATTGTTCTCCAATACCCTTATCCAGCTGATGACTTTTGTTGCCCGATCTAATAACAACATTGTCTTCATCCGAACTGATGAAAAGAGGGGAAATGCCTTCATTGGCAGCACCCATGGCTGTTTCTTTGCGGATGACACAGTTGTGCCTCTCCAGCAGATTCAAGATGTCATTAATGCCCAGAATAATATTCCTGGCTATCCAGAAGATTACAAGGGTTTCCTAACTTACTTGCCTGTGACCTCCTTTGAACAACGAAAGACATTAGGTGTTGACAAGTACCTCACCCCAATTGCGGATGACTTCAGGTTGGCTGTGATGCGAGGGCCTGATGCCGAGAGGTGGGAAATATCTTACAGGAGAGGTACTGGACTCAAGCCTGACTTATCGATTTATTGCAAAGAGAAGGGTGTCTTTCCTCTTTTGCAAGATATTGTCCCCAAAAGTCGTTTTCAGGATCGCCCTTCTAAGCGTTACGCTGGTCTGTCACATATCAACGCTGTTGTTGATGACTATGAAGCAAGTGTCAAATTCTACATTGATATCCTGGGTGGAAAAGAAAACAACAAAAAGACCAACAGAGGTCGTACTATCCAAGCCTTTGAGAGAGTCATCTTCCAAGATGAGACATTAGAAGCAATAAAAGCAGGTGTACAGCCTGATGAGTTTTTCGGAATAATTCAAGGAAAGATGGGTGCAGGTCAACAAACCTTGGATGTTGGTTTCTTTTTATTTGACAACTTTTACTTTGAGCCTTACCGGTACACTATGAATGCCTCCTACCCTAATGTGCCACCTTACTTGTACCGTGAGAAGATGAGTCCAGCTTATACCAATGAGATGCACACTGGCTTCTGGGTTAAAGATGATGTCCCAATGGCTGACTTCATCAGAAAGATGGAGGCTGATTCAAGGCGTCTGCAACTGTTCAACGTGGTGGCCAACAGAGCTATAAATGTGAACACTCTTGGTGCGTCCGTCCAAGATGACGAGTACAGTGACCCTTTCCCGGATGATCATAAGTTGGCGGGATATGACTATGTCTATTTCAAGGGGCCATCAGGTGAACAGCTGGTGCTCACTAAGTTCCTTGGCAAAGCTAGAGCAACACTGCAAGCTGCCATGGAGATGTATGGAGCTGTAAGCACGGCTTTTAGCAGTACCAACCCATGGAATTGGAAAGGATTTGACAGGAAGTGTAAATGGATGACTCAAGAAGATTAATCTGTTTACAGTGATGTGAGATATCAGGGACATAATCTGGATTTTCTCGTGCAGTAACATCCCTTTTGCATAGGGTAAGATTATCCAACAAAGCCAAATTTGATTATGTCCAAAGCAAGGAGCTGCCTATCTCTGGAAGGTTCAAAATTATGTCTGTATTTTCCATATGATTCATGCAAAAAAAACTATCCCCACTTACCCCTTCAGTCTTGAAATTGCAATTAGTCTGAAATCAATCCAAAGATCAAACAGATCGCAGCTGGTATTGCATCCACTATGTTAGCTCCCTTGATAAACAATGTCAGTTTTGGACCAGGGCATTATGTTTCTTCTTTTTGTTTATCACAATATTTGGGGTTTAAAACAAGTATTTAGCCTTTCAACGTTGTTCATTCCTTCTCCCATGAAAACAACATTCTGAAACTCTTGCCCAACATATTTTCACTGACTTGAGGTTTGATTTCTTGCAATCAGTGCTGCACAAAGCTTAAAATTTTAAGTAAAAGATGATTATGGTAAAGATGTCCTGGCAGTTGGTGCCTCTTGTGCTGCCTGGTAGTACTGTTTTACAAGAAATTTTTTTGCTGCTTGGCAAATAATTAGATTCTACAGGTGCAGTTTGAAGTCACTACATAGCGCTGAGATATGAGCAATATGTACACTGATAATGTGCACAAATGTATTTCCTGAAAGTTAAAAAAATTCTGTTGTAAATGAAAAAGAGTGCGTTTCGGCAAATTGTATGGTTAGAATATAATGAATAATTATATTATATATGCTTGAATATTGATATATCTCATTAAAATAATGTCAATGTATAGCATGTTGCTCTCAAATAAACACTTTTTCATGTGATAAAGTGGATTTGCTACGTGATTTCCTTTATTCAGGGCTATATATACATGCATGGTATTGAAAAAAGGAGGGTGTTTGACAAAAATTGCATTTGTTGAAACAAACGGTTATAAGTCTGGTGGAACATGAAAATGAATTAGTTTCCTCTTCGTTAAAACTTCAGTAGTTTAGAAATGTTTGTTCAATTCTTTGAGAACCTTCTTTCGGTGTAGTTATACATTTATGTTATACTACATTATACATTTTTGTCAGACTTCTGTGTCGTGCATGAAAAGCACCCCTGAATACTTATTTTGTAAGTCCTTTGACAATTCTCTTGTGAGTTTTCTGGCACAGAGATTTTCAAAAATTGTTTACTCGTGCACAAATTGAAGAAGAAATATCTTCATTCTTGGTTTATAGATGCGTGTGGAATATGCATAGAAATTGCATAGAGTGGGTCGGGGCAAGAAGCCCGGGTTAGGTGAGAGGCCCCCCCAGGGTTGTATCTAAACTTACATTTTTGGTGCTTTTTCTTATTGATAGGATTGAAGCTAGACGCTTTTTAGGTGACGTCACAAATTTTCAAGGCAAACAGCACCAAACCATAGAAGTAATTAAAGAAACAAAAAAAGGTGCATGGTTTTTGTAACTTCGATTAATTCTTTGAAAGTGGTTGTCAGAAACAACCATGGAAATTTAAAAGAATAATGGATATCTGCATTGCTTCACTTTATGAACATTACATAAATATGATTTGGATCATATTTTTTGCATTTTAGCTCAAAATATAGGGGTCAAATTAAAATAGGTGGGTTTGGGGCGAGAGGCCCCACAAAGTATGGGGCATGAGGCCCCCTTCACTGAGGCCTCGAAGCTGCTTCAGGAACCATTTGATGATGTGTACTTTACCTTAAATCTTGATAGAATAGCTAATTGAAATCGAAAAAATTTGTCCGAAATTAAAACAGGGCAAAAAATATTAAAAAATAAATGTATGAACAGAAAAATTCTGAAATTCAGAAAAAGTGAATAGAATGCCTTAAAAATGATAGAAGAACCCCAAGAAATAACTTTCAAGCTGAATGCGCTCGCAAAAAAAATTGCCATAGGATTATAATGGGGGGGCTTCTTGCCCGATGGGTGGGGTAAGAAGGCCATTTTATATTTTTTACAAAAAGGGCCATAACTCCTTTATTAAAATTGGTAGACATTTGTTTCACTAGTTATAAGCAGAGTCAAGTGATCCCTTCCTGACAACATATATGCATTAAATAATCGACCACAAAAAGTAGGTCAAATCGCACCTCGAAGTTAAGGGGGGCCGCATGCCCCGCACTACTCTATATGTATCAACATATGTACTCCAAAATACAAAATCGCGGTATCTGCACTATCTGGTATGCATGAACGTGCGAACGTTATTGAATAAAGAAGTAAAATGTCGTGGACGTTATTGAATTAAAAGAGATAAAAGGACCAACTCTTATTAATTCATATGCCGGGGATGGGTTCCTGGTGGCGGGAGAGTTCTCTTAAAGAGCAATTCTCATTTTGGTTAGAGGGTTATAATAGGTCTCAGCAGAGAGCAAACAAAAACTTGTGAATTCATTATATTGTCAAATAAAGTATAATAATTGCGCAAGAGATTTTGAAAAGGACAGTAAAATCATAATAAAATTTTATGAAAGTTTAATCTTGGTATGTTGGCTTTAATTAAAGTAAGCTGATATTTAATATAAGGGAGTGGGTCAAGATTCGGGAAATTTTATCATTGTAATGCCTAGAACGGGACGGGAACGGGAGCAGATTGGGAAAGAACGGGCGGGAGCGAGACAAAAATCTAGTCCCGTGCAGGGCCCTAACAGAAAGTGCCCCCCCCCCTTCCCTCCAAAAAAGGAGAACTTGAGGTTTTAATATGATCTGCAAAATAAGAGTTTCTTTTATATTAATAAATAAATAAATGATAAGTATTTTATTTGCCTCATAATATTTATATTTAAGGGTTTTTATTTTCAGTTGAGGCCTAGAATACTTTTCTTTTCTTTGAAAATAGTATTTAACATGAAAAAGAAACTTTTGGGGGCCAAAATAAAAAATGTTCAATAATTGTGCCAAAATTAAGTAACATGGCTGATCTTGGGGCAACATTAAAGAAATTGATTTCCCATACTTCAAAGGACCCTGTGTTAACGCAATTCCAATTGGGGTGACAGCCTACAGTGAAGCTACGATGCAATTGCCAATGATTTTTCGTAGCTTCTTGAGAGGTCGTAGCTTCAATTAACAACCAATCAGGTGCATTGATGTCTTGTCACGTGGAATTAATTGACCAATGAGAGCTGTCCATGTTAGGAATGATTATGTATAAAGATCACTGTTTTTCAAGATCTTTATCCACTGTCTCACAACTACAATACTTGCAAAATTTACGAAACTGCAAATTTGATCATTCAAGAAAAATGGCGTATCTTTACACCGAGACTCCCAAGACAAGCAGGCCTCACAAACGTAAGTGAAGTTTAATTTGCAAGTTTAAGTCTGGAATTTGACAAACTTAAAATCTTGGAGGTCATTTCTTGTCTGAAGTAGGCCTATACTTTATGTATCAATTTTAGGGCTATATCAATTTTCATGTGAACAATTTTCTAAATTATTCTATTGTAATTCCAAATTATTATTGTGCCGACATGCATACTATCTATGTAAATATTGTTATTTATATGTCGGTCCAAGGGCTAACAAAGTTTTGTTATAGTTATAAAATGATGTGAGAAGTGTTGATATTTTCTGGCATCGGGACCTGTATGAGCAAAGTGAGTAGAAAACTTGCTTGTGGAAAAATTCAACTTCAACTGCATGGTGATTGCTAAAATATTGATCTTTTGAATGTATTTCAGATGTTACACGCCGTATTCGATTTGACGCCCGATCCCTTGTTCTGCTAGAAACTGTCTTCAACACAGATCCTTATCCTGACAGGGAAATCCGTGATGAAATGGCAGACCGGCTTGGAGTCTCAACTCAGAAAGTCACGGTTAGTCTGAAAATCATTTTTGTCTTTAATGTTTTCAATATAGGTAATACTCAGAACTCACGAAGGTTCTATAGGCCAATGGATAGAATAAATTTAATAATGGTACTGTTTTTATTTGGTATATGCCTAAAATGCTTCCAATATCTACCTTCTTGAAACAATGTTTTTTTAACATACATGGATTTTATTTATTGGAATGATTATTCAATGCAAATTATCTATTATAATTTATAAGAAAAGTTGAGGTGAAACCCAAAAGAAGTACCCGTACGGAAACTAGCTTAAATTCTCAGTTGCTTTGTTCATGAAACTGGAAAAAATGCTTGATAATTACAGTTCTAAGATGAATTCATCCTATACGCTGTTATGAGATAAGTTCCAACATTGGAAAAGTGTTCTACATTCAATCCAAGTCTGTTTATCCTCCTGTTGCATATAAAATATTTTTCTTGTGGTTGATTAATTATTTCTTTCTCTTGCAGATGTGGTTTAGCAACAAACGCAAGAGGTTGAGGAAGACCGGACAGACATTCAAGAAAGAGAAGACCCCTCTTCCCAGGGCCAAGACGCAGCCTCGCACCTTCGATGGTAAGTTTTATTAATTTGCTAACAATATACCGCTGTTTAAAAATGGAAAGTGATTAATTTGTTCTGAGGAAACAAAGGTTTTAATTGAAATCGAAGAAACAAAACTGATGAGGCTCAGAGGAGGTCCTTGCATAATTGTTTCGTGGAAAAATTGACTTTTGCTAATACATGCAGACGCAGATATTAAAATTTCCTATAATTGATCAAATTGATTGGTATTTGCCAAAAGTCCATAGGGAGGCAATATCCATGTGTTTACAGATCAGATTAATCTGTTTGCTTGTATGTTCATTAATAGGCTCCAGAAAAAAGCCGAAGCTCGTGAATGAATGCAGAAGTTGAAGCTGTATTAGGTCTATAGTGCCCAACATTTTTCCATTGCCAGCTGATCTATCTGGGGGTCTTATTCGATTTTGACGTACCCGGTGATAATGATAGGATATTAATAATCTTTTTCGGTTTCATAATTTGATCAATGTTACTTTTTTAATTGCAGCTACCCCCAAGCGAGAACGCCCTCTCCTTGGAGACTTCGCAGACTCAGATCTTGAAGAGATGTGCGAAATCGACATTGAAGTCCAATCTGACGACGAGGACCGCGAAATCTTGGCCCAGCTCTCTTCTTTGATCTTCGAACCCAGGACCCTGAGACCTCGTGCTTCTTCCCCTACCCATTGTTTCGAGTCTTCCAACTGGTACCTCCCATCTCTTGTCCCAGAGAACGACTACACAGAGTCTTATTATGGAAACAGGGTATAGAAGCACTTTCGTTATACACACTAATAGGGATGTTATTTCATTGCATGTGATATCTTGTTATTTATTCTTGTACATAGTTTGCACATTGTTTTCATTAAATCATTTATCTGAACTTTATCGTTCTGTCTTGTTTTATTGGACTTGTTATAATATATCAGAAGTTCAGAACTCAAGGTGGCGCTGCTGCACTGCTCGGCAAATGCTGGTAGGGCCTATTTGCTTGCGGATGACAGCAACATTTCTAACCCTGGTGAATTTGGCAGTTTCTTGTTTTCTGGCTAAGCCCAAGCATGCCTGGGAATAAATTATCAATACAAATAAGCTAAGTCTAAGTTTGACAATAAATAATTATATTTGTCAACAATACAATACACAAGAGATTAAGTACAATGCCCATAATACAATCATCGTACACCTGTAGATATATAAAAGTCTTTGTAATAAAAAATAAAAATGTAGAGATCACAAACATTGTGTAAGTAATATATAAATAGGTTATTTGAAAGCATAACATTTGAAATACTTAAATTCACGAAAGTTCACGATACATTGAATACAGAGGTTACTATACTCAAGAGGGAAGGAGAATGTAAAAATAGCATCCATTCACTAGAATATGAGATGACAAGAATTCAGCTTCAAGTCACAAATCCATGCAGCAACAACTCTTAATTAAATGGCTTGATGATCATTGTTAATATTAAATGAACCACTTCTAGACAACCAGAACTAATTAACAGCATTTTAGCTCTTTTTTTCTCAAGTGCTTCAAAGCCATCACAGCGTTAAAACAGCATGCAAATATTTTACAAACAATTCAAACGGACCAGACATGACAGAAGAATAAATATTGGAATAATATTGGAATGTATACACACAAGTACAGAACAGTGGTGGGTTATTTCGTTATTGGTAGAGTTCAGGATAGACCTGTGGTGTCGAATGTTTTCTTTGATAATGTCGATTCGTTGTAACATTAAACCACCGAAAACTAGGCCCATAAGGATATACATGTATATAGTTTTCGGAAAATGGAATGGATAATTCATCTGTGCCCTATTGTTGATACCTCTAGATATGGATAACTATTTGTTACAATATGTAGTTTCTAGGCCAATGTCGGCCTACAACTTGTGTGGACGAGGCCAATGTCTTTTAAAACGATAATATTGAAAAGTTTGTTCTCTAGCGGGTGACAGTAGAACTGGAAATGGCAATATTTCAACCTGTCTGAAGTAATCCAATGAAAATGAGGCTCATTTGCGTAATCTGTGCCACATGGCAATTGGTTTGCGTAATGACGTCATCATTTGGTTCCAATGGGAAAGTTCTGTTCCAGAAACAGACGATCCAACAATCACGTGACCCATGGCGACAGATTTGCCATCAGAGGGAGACACCTCTGTCACTGTCAGACGAAGTTGAACGTTCTGAAAATAAATTCAAAAATGATGAAGTACTGAAAATTAATTTTTGAATTGAACATGTATGCGGTTTGAAATAGGTTTAAACTTCTGAAGTTCTAAAGGCTGGAATTAAAAGATAACTTTAGAGCTGGCCATGATAATTTCAGGGTGTGGACATATTTGCCATCAGAGGGAGACACCTCTGTCACTGTCAGACGGGCTCTGACTGAAATACTAATTTTGATTGTATATTTTGCATCAATTACTAGTTTAGATATAGCTGAACAACCGTATGAATAAGTCGATGAATGTGATAATATACGAATTCGACAAATCACACTATTAAGTTATTGAAACCCAGTACACATGGTAGCATGCAGACAATTTGATGTTCTTACCTGTAAAGCACTAGCCGGCAAAGAGAATATCATGGCTTCATTGAAGTTTGGGTTTTTGTCGTTTCGTTTTGTGGTTGTCTTCTTCTTGCTAATTTTCTTTCCATTTTGGAGGAGGTAAACTTTTACGAAGCAGTCTGCAAGTAAGATAATCATATGAAATGGTCTTTTTTCCTCTATGTATATATTTTTTCACAACATGGAATATTTCATATAGGCCTATTGCATTTACATAGATCTTTTCCTTTACATAGACAATTTCACAGGTGTTACAGTCGATTAATTCCCAGTACTTACAGAATAGGACTGAAATGTTCGTTGTGAGGTCATATCCCCCTGTCCATGCCATGTTTTTTCTGTGACTCATAAGCAATTTGTGAGGTCATATTCTACAATTTCAATGCTATCAATACAAGTCGCCAACTGGTTATCATTTATCAATAAGTTCACAAGTTACTCAATGACAACCTGACTGGTCATTTCAATGCAATGGATAGGGCCTGTTGTGGTCATTGAAGGCCACAAACAGCTGAATGTCAGTACTCGTCATTCATTGACTGTAACCTACCAAAGCCTCGAGTCAATGACCTGACTCATGTAAGACCTGGTGGATCTTTTTTTTAAGATTTTCTTGTTTAAGTATAGCTGTTTATCAACTCAGTTCAGTTTCAGTCTCTTGACTTCCATCTTGAAAAGCCGTTCAGCATGTTTAGAGGCTACCACTACCAGTCTAACAAATGTACAATGTGTTTGCCTGAAGTTAGCTTTGTGGGTTTCGCATAATATACTGTAGTGTACCTCCATTGTCCCTGCCCAGCGACCACCTGAGGTTCCTGGCTTTGGCCACAACTGCCGTCAGTCTCTCAGCTGTTGGCAAGTAGCTGAGGGAGAACATCAGGTCCCCAAGGTCCGTGGGTTTCTGAAGTGAGGCAAACAGTTACACTGACATTATAAACAGTCCTCAATTATATTATTCAGAAGATTGATTCATGAATATGCATTTTCATATATTATGCACCCTTATGTTTCTGCTTCATTTATTGAGAACATGATGTCATGCTGAGGCTGGTTGTGGATCATCCTTGTGTTTGGGAATTTACATTTAAAGATCACTCATCTTAACTGTGATATTTAATAACATGTACAGGCTTAATCTAATTGTTGTTTGTTAGTGGATACATAGAAAGCCTGTTTGTGTTATTGAGTGTCACAGTTTGGTGTTGTGAACTTTTACAGCCAAACACAAGGATAATCCACAACCAACTTCACCCATAACATCATGCTCTCAGCCAATGAAACAAATTTGATGGATACATAGTTGTTGGATGGAAAATAATATTGATAATTAAGGGACCGTTCAGAATTTATGACTGGGGGGGTGGGAGTTTTGCTGGAACTTCCCGTCAAAAATTGATACCCCCCCTTGAGTTTCATGCGGATTTTTTGTACCCCACCCCTAGGTTTCACGCGTATTTTTAGTACCCCCCCCTCGACATACAAAGCAATACACACATATGTACTAATTGTACTGTTATACATGGCCACGCGTACAGATTCGCGTCATTTCGCTGACGTTTGCCTATAAAAAAGTCCAAATAAAATGAGTTTATGCATGTTTTTTAACATTTTTTCTTTGTTAAAATTTCTTACCCCCCCCTTGGAAGTGTTGCGAAAAATTAATACCCCCCCCCCTTGAAATGCGTGTTAAAAGTTAGTACCCCTCGGCCAAAACTCCCACCCCCCCAGTCATATATTCTGAACGGTCCCTAATTAATTATCTCACCTCATCCATGTCCCTGAGGTTCATCCACAGCCGGATGGGTTTCCTCAACTCGATGTCTCCTAATCGCAGCTCAGTCTCCCCCTGGAGCTTGTGCCGGGCGTACTTGTCGCAAGAGAACACCTGGAACTGGACCATTTGGTGGTCCACATGCACGGGGTCTATGGTGAAGAGGAACCGCTCCTTGTAGACTGGGTCTGTGGTGCCTCGCTGGATCTGGAGGCAAATGAAACAGATTTTGAAAGAGATTTATAATTATAGGATATTGTATGATATTGAAAATGTACATGTTTTTGTACACAACTAAATATGATTTTCTCTTCAAGACCCATGGCACATATAAATTAACATATTTATTAAAGGAAATATTCAAAAACACACTTTTGTGAAACAACATACATGAGGGAGGCCCCAGAGTTTTTACGGTTCTGTTATCATTGCCAATTGAATACTGCTTTGAAAAATGTATAATCTATAAGTGACAGGCTTTTTTTGCATAGAATAATCACTGTATATCCGACCATGTTCATGATATATTATGTTGAACAATACCCAGGAATGACACTGTAAATCACTCTCTGCTATTTTCATGCTATATGCCTTGAAAGTCAATACAAAAACCTGAACAAAGACCATTGTAAAGTTGGTCAAGTCAAGCATAATAATGTACAGTCTTACCTTACTTGTCTGTTTATTGGGGTGTCCAGGAGTCAACCAGACCTTCACATAGGAGTCTAATGTTCCTGTCACCTGGTCAGGCTCCAGTCCCCTTGCTTGTATAACACTCACTACCAGCTCCCCAACTTCTCTGAAATACAATGCACAATTTATAATAAGCTAGATTGTGTTCAGGCCATGCTGGATCATGCTGGACCTTTGTATAGGCCTGTGTTCATCACATTGTCATTCGCCAAATCACTGGATTGTAAATAGATCTAGACTGAATACATACACAATACTGCATGGGTGATCAGATAAGACCAGATAACTCTTGGTGTCCTATTTATCTAAATATATAGGCCACATAATAGGCTCTCTGAGAACAATTCCTGGTGTAAAAATTAAATACTGACAATATATATAAGAGCAATCATGCAATTTACTGTTAAACAGACAGATGCAACATTGCTTCTTTGAACTCAATCCAATGCAATGAAGGATTTTGGTCCAAATTCTGAAATAATTAAGTCAGACAAAGGAAAATGAGTATATCCTGGAGTCACCACTTGTATTGTCATTCCATTATTACATTCTCCACTGGTTGCTACAATGCTAAAATGAAACTTGGGTATAAGTACGTTTTCAACCTGTATCAAGTATATCTCATCCAGTGAGTTGACCTGAAGTTTCTGAACATATGCATTTATAGATGTTATGTTCCAATACAGCAAAAAAATATAATCACAGAAGCATTGCACACCAACTTACATGGTGCAGAGGCTTTTGGGGATGAATGACTTTAGGAGAGAAAATACAGGGAATATATATATATTCCTGAAGGTCAATGCACTTTGCTGCCTCATAGACATGTGACCTCATGGGAGTTGAGACACTCAAGCAGATTATGACAGATTTGGAATTTGCAACTTAAAAGGTTGTTGACATAGAATGACCTCGCCACAAATTTCACATTCAATTGTGAAGGAGATTGGATGAAAGGAAAGGTGATTTCAGGAAAGGAGAATCCACTGTTCCTCTCTTTGCATTGTAATTCACATTGGCCTATAAGTCTCAAATATATGCATAGATGACGTCTGCACAAATTGTTTAAAAATAAAAAAACATTAGAAAAAGAGGATCAAGAACGAAATTCGGAAAGGCTCTTTTTTTCAAAGTAGGCTACAGGGAGTAATTTAGGATGATAAGTTGGAGAGGATTAAACATCTTCCTCTTGAAAACCTACCTGTCCAGCTCAATGGCAAACTCGAGCTGGCCTATTCTTGGTATGTCAGGCTCGAAGTCCATGTAAGATGAGTCTGAGGAAACACTGTCACATGACATGGCTCTCTGCAGCCTGCTGCCTCCATCATGGCCTAACGTGTCCAATTCTGAAGCTGCAATTAACCATTTCAAAAGATTTTAAATGCTTGTGACAGGAGGGCCATCAGCACATCTGTGACATATACATGTACACTCCACATATAAACCGTTTTATTTATTTATGGATGATTCTTCTTCAAGGTAAAATTGATCACTGAATTGTGGCTCATTATGGAATGAAGACTTTAATTACTGCAATTACAATAACCATTGAAGGTAAATTAGATGGTGGTGCATCTACAGTTGCCACCTGTGGACCTGAGAGCTCCATCCTATTTTGGGAAGGGGTTGTTCTCATTGCCTTGCTCTCTGACATGTGTGCAGTTTTAGTATATCCTTTTCTATTGTTGTATGGTCAAATTTAGTAATACTGAGCGGCCTGTGCAATTAAAAATTTGATATTTAAATTATCTTGGCTACACTTGTGAGCTGGGAAGATTAACTTGCATTCCATCTGGCAAATTTGTAATCAACAATTACTGAAGTCATTTCTTCGGGCAGTACTAAATTTCTTAATTCTAATTGAACCTTATACTGAAAATCTAAACCTAGTTATTTCTTATCCTTCCAAAAACTAGAATGTATCACTGTATCAGCCTTCATTCAATAAAACAGAATACGACTTACAAATAGAAAGAGTGTCGGAGAGTGGACTGCCCACTTTCTCTCCATCCAATGCAAATTCCGGATCTTCTTTCGGAGGCGGATGTTCTCTTATTTCATATTCCGGACCTGGAGGAAGCAAATTGTTACAGCTACTTAGTAACTCTGTAAATTTAAAAGCTTTGCTACTGCCACTTAGCATACATCTAAAAAATGTGTCATCTAGTATTTGCTGTTGTTGTTTTTTTAATCAACATTTTTTTTTTCATGATGCTTACCTTTAAATGCAGATGAATTGTACTCTTGAGCGCCTGTTTTCGAGGTCTGTAAAGTAAGAAAATAATTTTATTGGCAATCATGACGTATTTTATGTATTTAGTGTAACTCTCTATCTGCATGACTATGTCTATCTTTCGTGTTCTTGGGATGGCTTGTCTCTTTGGCCTGGCGATCCACATCCAATCAACACATATATCTTTAAAACACCAGGTGGGGCTAATATCAGAAATTGTTCTATTGATATGGTCTCTTTCTTGGTGAGCAGTAATGTGACTCAAAGCCATAAGAATGGAAGCCTTGATTCCTAATGAGAATTGCAGAGATAATCCTGAAATTGGAGAAAATGTTTCCTCCTTATCAAGTTGGAGATTTGCATTTCCCCATAAACATGATAGAGCAACTGCTATCGTCAATCCACATATCCATGATATTAGCATTTTAATGGGAATAGATACGACATGCTAGGACAATAAATTGAAATTGTTCCTGATTGAGAAGATGCAGCTAATCCGTGTAATTCCTTAATCTATAATTACGTAGCAGGAAGTTTTTCATTTATTTATTGTGGGAATAGACTTATTGTGACAATCTTAGAAATAATTCACTACCAAAGTCAATGAAATGTTTTTGCATCCTCAACATAATAGAGTTTATTTAGCTTTCGCCATTTTTAAAAATTCTAGTACATGCCTACTATAGGACACTGAAGTCTTCAAAACGAAAATGGCAGGCTTGGAGCAGTATTCTGGCCTTGTTCTCAATTCCTTTACTGGATTGCTCCCCCTGCTCATAGAGCCCCACCACCTGAATTGTCCCTCCTCCTTCCTTGATGAGCTGGGTGGTTCATTGGGACTGTGAGCTGAGTGATGCACTTTGGAGGCCGATCTAGTAGTTAACCTCCCCCTCATTCTGATGGCCATTCCTCATGCGCACCTGGTTGTTATAGGCCTGTGATGGATGTCTCCTGCTCCTAATGCCCCAGTGTTATTGCTGTGGACTGGTCAAGGTCCCAAGGACATTGATAAACATGGTCTCAGAATCCCTTAAGACTTGTCATGCCCCAGGCCTGCCATTCTCTTATATCTTGCAAGATATTTGCCCAAGTCAAGGGGCAAACATCAACTTGCCCTCTGCTAGATCGATTAATTATTAGCCAGGGTCAATATTAAGCTGTGCACAGTTTGTTTCTCAACAACCAGATTTCTTAGGAGTAACTTTCCTGATTTATGCATATTTCATTGGCTAATGGTGGCTTATGGTGGCTAAAACAACATGTCTCAAAATATCAGAAAAATAATTATGTCAATTGTCACTTGAAATTGTTACTCAGTGACTTGAAAAAATTTTAAAAAACAGAAAAAAGATTAAGATCGGTTAACTAATGAGTCACTGAGGAATACTAAATTATTATTTTTATCTTATGCATAGGTATATATGCTTCTGTGTTGTTGTTGTTGTTGTTGTATTTTTCTTGCACATCTCCATGTTCAATATTTCATTGAAGTATGGATACTGATATGACAAGAAGTGTAGGCTACAACGATAAGCCATATAGATTGTAAATTATTTAGGACCACTGCAAGGAGATCTGTCTTGCAGCAGCATGTATCAGCATTTAAATGCCAGCAAGACCATGCATCAACCAGCTGAAATTCAGGCTTCTTTCTTCTTCCATTTCACTTGTTGGTTCCTTTGGGCTTCAGACTGTGCATCTTTCATGAAACAGATACGGAGAGGAGCTGCAGGATATTTTTATGGTGCTGTTCATTGTGCATCCATAACCAGTCTCCCCTCTTCGCTCTGTGCTTCTATGCTGTTTGTTGGTGAAATCTGTTGCCATGGTAACCTGGTAGCCTGCATGGAAAATGGATTTGTCCTTAAGGCGGAAGGTGGTGTTGTGGAGAAGGTGACCAATTGTTGTCTGGTCGTTATTAGGAGGGGAGAGCAAACTACCACCTGCTCCCACAAGTACAAGCCAAGTTTCATTGTGGCAAAGTTGTCCTACCAATTGTGAGACTAGTGGTAAAATAAAGTTATGTCACAACTTTAGTTACTTCCTATATGAGCTGATCTGCCTTTGCAAACAATTAATGAAATAACCATATAATCAGTCAAGACAAATGAAGTGTTTACTTTTAACTGCTTTCTGATGTTTGCATGTGAGTTACCACAAGGTCATGTCCATTGATGACATATAATGTCATTGTATTTAGCATGGTAAGTGTAGATATAGTGCATCACTCACAGGATTTAGTGCAGAGCAATGGAGCAAGAATCTCAGTTGCCTTTGACTTACTACACATTATTATCCATTCAACAATTATGTATCCTTCAAATTTGCTTCAATGACAGAAAGGATGATGTCATGCTGAAGCTGGTTATGGATCATCCTTGTGTATGGCAATTCACAGTTGATGAGCACTAGACCAAACAATGGTAACCAATAATATGTATGGCTGGCTTGATGTTCATCCAATCAAACAATTACTTAAGCCTGGACATAGTGTTTGGTTCAGTGATCTTCAACTGTGAATTGCCAAACACAAGGAAGATCCACAACCAGCCTCAGCATGACATCATCCTTTCAGACCATAAAGACAATTTCGATACATAGTTATTAGATGGATAATAATATAAGCCTATGCAAATTCAACATGTTTCCTACCGTGTAGCCATTGTAGGCCTGGTCATTCTTGGTGAGTCCAGTTTTCTCTTCTCCAGAAGCGAACAGGGACGAGACCCTCCACACGCCCAGGGCCCTGCAGACGAAGAACACACTGGCACACAGGACCAGGCTCAAGGCCAGCAGAATCAGGGCCACTACCAGCTCAGCCATATCTGCAATGAACAAGAAGAAAAAATTAATTAGTTGGATAAATTTTCTTACGCCTTTACGAAATTACATGTTTTAATCCAAGTCCGAGCATTTCATTGTTGTTGAACATACAATTTGTATATTGATGATTTCAACAATCCACTTTCACATGACTACAATCATGTCATGTACGGAGAAGCAGGATATATAATTATGGAAACTTGTTTGTTACTCGTGAAGCCCTGCTTGGTGAAGGAGTGCTCCGTCTTTTCGCTCTCACACACAATTTAAAATTGTATCGCTGAATTGAATAATTAATATTTGCTTTACAAGAAATCAATAGTGAAAGATGATCAAGTAAGAAATATTCATGATATTCATTCATTTGTTTGTTACAACTGCATTCATTTCCTATTGAAAGAGAAAGTGTGTCCTTTAATCATGGTCACGTATGTGGCAGCCAATGGTAATTGCGAGGTGTAAAGGATGAACAAAGGCAAAAAAGAAGTCGTATTCCATTTTCAGCCTAATTGCAGACATATAATGAGCTGCCATACAGACAATTTGTGAATGGAAGTGCAAATTACTTTCCCTCCTTAGAATCATTCATGTTGTGCCATGAGACAGGCAAGGACACCCTCTGCATATTGTTATGCTCTTGATTGTCTCCGATGAGGGAAAAAGCATTCACCATGGCACATATAATATATTCTATGTCACAAGAGAGAAAAACTGTCATCATTGTACATGTGTTTTTGTCATTAGAAAATTTAATTTTACTGACTAAATTGAAGATTTGAATATTTTTATAATCACACATGTGGAGCACATGTAGCAGGCATTTCAATCATTCGCCAGCCCTGCTCTAAGGTCGGCATGATGTTAATGTTCTTAAACAGTGCAAGAAAGGTGGGGAAAGTTTTGGTAATTCTCTTGAATCAACAACCCAGCGACCCATTAGTACAACTCCGCAGTAGGATGTTTGATTCAGGGACTTGTTAACTATGGACCTCAAATCTGTGTGTCTGTTGTGGTCATGAGGCTGAGCTCCAGTAGCTGTCGTCCAGGAGTGTTGTGAACAATAATTATTGTAATGCCTGTGCTCTGGTTGTCAATCCAGTGATATGAGTGCCTCATAATCCCATGTCAAAGGGAAAGGACCCATATGTGCCAATTTCAGCCTAATTTCCAAAGGCCGATGAGCTACTTTAAATTAGCACATTTACATACAATTGGCGAATGGTATTGGAAACCACTTCTGAAATTGTTCATTGTCAGAAAGGCAAGTTATCAGTTTGCAGGATGCCATGCATACCTCAAGGATGTCTGGCATATTATTCCTAATTAGGTTCCCTCTGGCGAATTAAACACATGCACGATTTGTTCTTGTAGCACAACATCATAAGAAAGGCAATTAGCAAAGGAATTGGTTCAGAATTGTTGAGGATTTATTTATTCATTACTATCATTGTGAAAAGATTTCCAAATACATAATGAAATTAGTTGTTGCAAGATGAAACTGACAGATGGTGATGCCATTTGGAGAGCATGTAAAATTCCATTGCCATCTACTAGGTGGGTGTCCTTAGAATATGATTAAATTGCAGTTCTGCACAAAGTTGATTTATTCTTAATAAAAATAAGAGAACCCTCACCAAAATTGTATAATAGAATGGCATTTTACCATTAACTGACTATTGCAAAATGGGTGTTAGCCTGGAAACATACTTGGTTGACATTTACTTGCAGACTCTAATCTGTGCGCTATAGTATATCCTCTTCCTTTGGGTCTCTGACCTTTGGAGATTTCCAGATCTGTTCCAGTCTTCTTGGTTTCACAGAATCTCATCTATTCTCCTCTCACATCTATTAAAATAATATTACTATGTACCACTGTTGTATATATATATGTATGGAATTTAACTATATGTAGGTGGCCCACAACCACAAGCATTGCTTCAGTGGGTCTCCATGCACATAATTAAAAAAAATTTAGATGACATGAACACTAACTTATTATGATCTATCTATTATATAAAATACATGTAAAACATTATACAAATGTGCTAAATAAAGCCAATTTTCTCTCTCTCTCTCACTTTCGGGATGATGTACATTTGGGATGCTCCAGGCGAGTTGCTAAGTAGAATCTGTATGGCACTGGCTTCTTGTGACATTCAGCACCTATATTTTACTATATATAGGAGGCTTTTGTGAATTGCTGGCTATCATATTTCATCTTTATTATTAATTGTCTTGGCAGAAGTTCCATAGATAATACTACTGGGCGCCTTGAGAAAGTTCAACAATTTTTTTTTGGCAGACATTTATACTTGAAGTGGCTGTATGACATTTTCACTGAACAAATTTCTGGTCCTTAATTATGGGTCCATTTTTTAAAGATCATACCTGTTGCAAGAATTTAAATTACTTATTTATTTTCATCTGCACAGCAAACGTTATCGGAAGAAGGTAGAACATCTCCAATGGTGCAGACATCATGTCTTTTTTGTTATAGGGACTGGGACTAAATCTAATGCCATGCAAAGTATTGGTGCTGACTTGCATGTACCATAAGGTATAAGATTTTCATCTCTATGGCTCACGATGAAGAGAAGATTTTCTTAACTTAAAACAACAATTCCAGCGTGTCAGCATTAGTGAAAATGGAAATGACTTTTGTCAATACGAATGTTGATTTGTCCGAGTCATGCTGCGTTACCATTTTACAAGATGCCATGCATACTGCAATGGCATCTCACATATTATTCCAAATCACATTTCCTCTGTTGAAGGATGTAGGATTTCTTCCATGAAATAATTGGAAAAGGCAGCAATTAGCAAGAAATGTTTGATTTACTGTGATAAACATGTTGAATTGATTTTTTAATCCAAGTTGTGAAAATGTATAGTAAAACTGACTTGCAAAGTATCGCCATCAGTTAATTGAATTTATTCAGACAACCCATTCTGTAGACACATGCATGTTTAGCAAGAAGTACCCATGTGAAGAAAAATCTAGAAGGACACATAAAGTCCCTTGAACAAATCACAATATTGCATTAATTCCTGTGGCTGTTAACTGTTGTTATTTGGATGTTGTGCACAATGTTACAATAATAATCACAAGATAGCATGTTGGATTAATTTCAATTAAAAAAGGACAGGATTTCGCCCTTAGTTCTCAATCTCCTTGTTGAAAGAGTGAACTTCATATTGTCTCTCACATTGCCGAATTGATAACTTAATTTTTGCTATATAAGAGATCAATAGCGCAGCATGATCAAATAAGAAATGATCATAATATTCATATGTTAGTTTGTTACATCTAAGCTGTAAATATACAATGCCATTATTTCACTTTTGAAAGAGAACATGAGTGTGTCCTCTTATCATGGACACGTATGTGGCAGCCAATGGTAATTGTGAGGTGTAAAAGGATGAACAAAGGCAAAAAAGAAGTCATATTCCATTTTCAGCCTAATTGCAGACATATAATGAGCTGCCATACATAAAATTTGTGAATGGAATTGCAAATTACTTTCCCTCCTTAGAATCATTCATGTTATGTCATGAGACAGGCAAGGACACCCACTGCATACTGTGATGCTCTTGATTGTTTCTGACAAGGAAAAAAGTCATCATTATGCATGTGTTTTTGTCTTTGAAAGTTAATTTGACTGACTAAATTTAAGATTTCAATATTTTTATATTGACACATGTGGAGCATATGTAGCAGGCATTTCAATCATTTGCCAGCCCTGCTCTAAGGTCGGCATGATGTTAATGTTCTTAAAAAGTGCAAGAAAGGTGTAGAAATCTTGGCAATTCTCTTGAATCAACAACCCAGCACCCCATTAGTACAACTCTGCAGCAGGATGTTTGATTCAGGGACTTGCCAACTATGGACCTTAAATCTGTGTGTCTGTTGTGGTCATGAGGCTGAGCTCCAGTAGCTGTGGTCTGGGAGTGTTGTGAACTATTGTAATGCCTGTGCTCTGGTTGTCAATCCAGTGATATGAGTGCCTCATAATCCCATGTCAAAGGGAAAGGACCTATATAATTGCCAATTTCAGACTAATTTCTAAAGGCCGATGAGCTACTTTAAATTAGCACATTTACATACAATTGGCGAATGGTATTGGAAATCACTTCTGAAATTGTTCATTGTCAGAAAGGCAAGTTATTAGTTTGCAGAATGCCATGCATACCTCAAGGATGTCTGGCATATTATTCCTCATTAGGTTCCCTCTGGCGAATTAAACACATGCACGATTTGTTCTTGTTGCACAACATCATTAGAAAGGCAATTAGCAAAGGAAATGGTTCAGAATTGTTAAGGATTTATTTATTCATTACTATCATAGTAAAAACATTTCACAAATACGCAATGAAAGTAGTTGTTGCAAGATGAAACTGACAGATGTTGATGCCAAAGACAGAGCACCAGAACATAAAATGCCATCGCCATGTGGGTGGGTGTCAATAAAGTATGTGATCAAAGTGCAGTTCTGTACAAAGTTGATTACCAAATAAAAATAAGAGAACCCTCACCAAGTTGTATAATATAATGGTATTTAACGTTAATTGACTATTGCAAAATGTGTGTTACCCTGGAAATATGCTTGGTTGACATTTACTTGCAGACTCTAATCTGTGTGCTATAGTATATCCTCTTCCTTTGGGTCTCTGACCTTTGGAGATTTCCAGATCTGTCCCAGTCTTCTTGGTTTCACAGAATCTCATCTATTCTCCTCTCACTTTCGGGATGCTGTACATTTGGGATGCTCCAGGCGAGTTGCTAAGTAGAATCTGTATGGCACTGGCTTCTTGTGACATTCAGCACCTATATTTTTGCTACAGGAGGCTTTTGTGAAATGCTGGCTATCAGATTTCATCTTTACCATTAATTGTCTACATGTACTAGGAGCCTTCAGAAAGTTCAATCATTTTTTTGGCGGACATTTTACTTGAAGTGGCTGTATGACATTTTCACTGAACAAATTTCAGGTCCTTAACTATGGGTCCATTTTGTAAAGATCATACCTGTTGCAAGAATTTAAATTACTTATCTATTGTTATCCGGACAGCAAGCTTTATCTGAAAACGGTAGAACATCTCCAAATTGTGCTGACATCATGCCTTATTTGTTCTAGGGACTACTGAAGTACTGGGACCAAATCTAATTACCACGATATTCAATGAAAGGTATAATTTTGATGATTGCTCATATAAGTACTGTATCTGAGTACTCCTTCAGAACATAGATACATATGTATGTGTGTAATTCAAAGCATTGGGCTGACTTGCATGTACCATAAAGTGCAGGAGTTCCATCTCTATGGCTCATGATGAGGAGAAGATTTTTTTAACTTAATACAACAATTCCAGCATGTCAGCATTTGTGAAAATGGAAAGAACTTTTGGAAATAAGAATGTTGATTTGTCAGAGGCATGCTGCGTTACCATTTTGCAAGATGCTATGCATACTCCAAGGGCATCTCACATATTATTCCAAATCACAATTCCTCTGTTGAATTAAACACATGCAAGATTTCTTCCATGAAATAATTGGAAAAGGCGGCAATTAGCAAGAAATGATTGATTTACTGCATGCACTGATAAACATGTTGGATTCATTTTTTGATACCAGTTGTGCAAATGTATAGTAAAACTGATTTGCAAAGTATCGCATCAGTTAATTGAATTTATTCAGACAACTCATTCTGTAGACACATGCATGTTTAACAAGAAGAACCCATTTGAAGAAAAATCTGGAATGACACAGAAAAGCCACAAGAGTGACCTATTTCCAGTGCACATGGTCCTATGAACAAATCACAATATTGGATTTAGTGCTGTGGCTGTCAACTATTATTTGGATGTTGTGCACAATGTTATAATAAAAATCACTAGATAGCATGTTTAGATTAATTTCAATTAAAAAAGGACTGGATTTCGTCCTTTGTTCTCAATTTCCTTGGTGAAAGAGTGAACTTCTTCTTTTCTCTCACTTTGCTGAATTGAAAACCTTAATTTTTGCTACATGTATACATGAGATCAATAGTGCATCATGATGAAATAAGAAATATTCATGTGTTAGTTTGTTACATCCAAGCTGTAAATATACAATGCCATTATTTCACTTTTGAAAGAAAACATGAGTGTGTCCTCTTATCATGGACACGTATGTGGCAGCCAATGGTAATTGTGAGGAGTAAAGGATGAACAAAGGCAAAAAAGAAGTCGTATTCCATTTTCAGCCTAATTGCAGACATATAATGACCTGCCATACATAAAATTTGTGAATGGAAGTGCAAATTACTTTCCCTCCTTAGAATCAGTCATGTTGTATCATGACACAAGCAAGGACACCCACTGCATATTGTAATGCTCTTGATTGTCTCCGATGAGGGAAAAAGCATTCACCACGGAACACATGTTATATGTCATTAAAAACAGTTGACTATATTTAAGATTTGAATATTTAATATAATGACGCATGCGCTGCACAGGCGTTGCAATTATTTGCCAGCCATGCCTTATGGTCTGCAAGATGCTTGGCTCCTTAAACAGTACAAGGAATGTAGGAAAGTTTAGGAAATTCCCTTGAACCAACCTCCCTGTACCCTTTTAGTACAGTGCTTCAAAGCAGGGTGGTCGATACAGGGACTTGCAAACCTTGGGGTGTTGGTACTCTCTAGTGGTCATGCGCCAGTGGCTGTAGTCTGTCACCAAAAGTGTATAAAGCATGCACTGACCGCATTGAATGGCATTCTATCATTAACTGTCTGTTGCTAAATTTGTGTTAGCCTGGAAACACACTTGGTTGACATTTGCTTGCAGACTCTAGTCTGTGCACTATAGTATATCCTCTTTCTTTAGGTCATTGACCTTTGGAGATTTCCAGATCTGTCCCAGTCTTCTTGGTTTCACAGAATCTCATCTATTCTCCTCTCACTTTCGGGATGCTGTACATTTGGGATGCTCCAGGCGAGTTGCTAAGTAGAATCTGTATGGCACTGGCTTCTTGTGACATTCAGCACCTATTTTTGCTATAGAAGGATTTTGTGAATTGCTGGCTATCATATTTCGTCTTTATTATAAATTGCCTTGGCAGAATGGCAGAAGTTGCATATAATACATACATACTTCAGAAAGTTCAACCATTTTTTGGCAGACCTTTTTACTTGAAGTGGTTGTATGACATTTTTACAGAACAGATTTCAGGTCCTTATCTGTCGATCTATTTTGTCAATATAACTGTTGCAATAATTTGAATTTCCTCTCTGTTATCACTAAGAAGAAACATTAGTGCCAGCATTATGATTTATCCACACCAAAAGCTTTATCTGAAGAGGGCAGAACATCTCCAAATTGAGTAAAATTTCCTGAAAAAGATATTTTCAGTTGAGGATTGAAATATTTAGCACAATGAATCAGACGTCATGCCTTTTTCTGTCTTAAGATATGTGTGTAATTCAAAGTATTGGTGCTGCCTTCTATGCACTGTAAAATCAGAGGCACTGATTCAGCTCAATTGATTGAGTGAGATGGTTGCACAAGTTGATTGAGCTCACATAGATTAATGTTTTAAGCTGAGACAAATTAATTTAAGAGAGATAAAAATAAAAAAGTAACCAGCTAAAGTGGTGTGCTACTCATTTTTTCTCTGGGATAGTGTTATATAAATGTTCTTTTTTCTTGTAAGTAAATAATTATTTAAAACTAAATGCAGTCTTATGAGAAGTGCTTGTTATAGATGGCGCTATATGTGGCATGACTGAGATGTCAGGCTATCTGCAACAACTGAAGCTTTCATGTTTTCACAGCTTAATGTTATGATTCGTTTGGACAACTTACAGCATTGAGCTATCATACCTTGACAACTTAAAGGATTGAGCTATCATAGCTTGAAAATTATTAACATTCTCAGACAGCTCAAATTATTGCTTCAACACAGTTTTCAAATTTTACAGTGTGTATAACAAGTAAAATATTCCCAACTCTATGACTCGCAATGAGGCGACAATTTTTTTTTTCAGTTGAATAGCACAATTCTGACATGCCAATTTGCTTCAATTTCTGGGTGAAGCTAGAAATGACTTTAGGAATGCCAATGTTAATTTGTCACACCATGACATTTGCGTCATAATTGTACAGGAGGCCTTGCATACTCCAAGGGCATCTCACATATTGTTCCAAATCACATTTCCTATGTTGAATTAAATACATACAGGATTTCTTCCTCGAAATAATTAGAAAAGGGAGCAATTAGCAAGAAATGGTTGATTTGCTGCACGCAGTGATAAAAACGTCGAACATGTTTTTGAATGCCAGTTGTGATGGTATAACCAATTTACAAATTGTTAAATGTGTCACCATCGACTGATTGAATTTAGGTAATTCCTCCTGCAGACACGTAGATTATTAGCAGGAAGTACCCATGTCAAGGAAAAAATCTAGGATGAGTGACTTGTTGCCAGTGCATGTGGTCCCATGAGTAAATCACAAAATTGTATAACAATGAGATGTACTGATTAAAATGTAAAAATAATAATCACCAGAAGGTGTGTTATACTAATTTCAATAAGATGAAGTAATTCGTTCATACAAACGTTCATGATTAAGTTAAAATTTTTGGATAAAGTGAATAAACTGTCTAGACATTCACTGTCAATAGTCTAGAAACACAATTATTTGACATTTCCACTCAGACTCTCGTTCACACATTATTGTTATAGATATATATATATATATAAAATCCTGTTTTATTTAGGCCTTTGACCTATAGAGATGAGATTCTCAGATCTTTCTAACCTTACTAGTTTCACAGGTTATCATTCATTTTCCTTTCACACTTGGGATGCTTCAGATATAGTTGCTTATTTTCGTGCGTCAAATTCAAAGCTTTCATTGGAACCAAACAAGGGTTAATTTTATAGTTTTGTCAATTCAGTGGAAACTGTATCCAGAATGGACAAAATGTTTTCCTGTCTCCACAATCTGAGATTGGAAAGGTCACACAATGGTACAATATTTCAGCTAATGGCTTGCATGGTGTGACGTTATGCCATTCTGTATTCTTAAGAGTCATGTAAAAAGATGCAGGATGTGAGGTTGCATGCACAGAGCATCTTCTGCAACTCCGCTCATTTCATCATTGGATTCTTGTCATACTTTGTGTTGAAGCTGGTTCAGGTGGCTGAAATCTGGGACAACAAAATTAAATTTGATATCATGTTTTCACCAGGCTTCGCAGAACATGTATCCCTCACCCTTGCAACGATACTTTGTATGTTGAATTTAAAGTATAATTATAAGTTCTTGTGGATGCACGAAACATGTCCCCTATGTCCAGGTCCTTGTTCTGTTGGTGTAGTGCATGGAATGGAGACAAAAACTTGCTAAAATTATGAAGTACACTAAGCTCTACTGCAAATGTAAGTATCTAACAGGAGAAAGCATCCAAATAGTTCAGAGATGCATGACATTTCATATATATGCATTTGTTAGTGAAACATAATTGTTACATATTAATGTTTCGAAAGAAGGACAAAACATATATTGTGTTCCATTGGTGATTGATTGTGTTTTTGATCAATTACAAACACTGGTACTGGTTTCTGAATTGTTAATGTTGTGTATTTATTGACCATGATAAAATTATATGAACTAGATACTTGACATATGAAACAGATCATGTCTATAATTTACAATTAATTCATACCAGAATAATATATATCTGCCTTCATTTCCTTTCACATTTGAGCCATCTCATTAAATGCATTTGCTGATAGAGCAACATTGAGATGAAAATAGAGCAATGCTGATAGGTATTTCTTCTAAGAACACAATTATAATTCTGAAGGACAAAATTAAATTGCCACAGTAATGAACTAAAATATTTCTGGAAAGATATTATTTTCTATTTAAATGAAATCTTATTATCTGCAATATCTTTGTTGTTCAGTAAATCTAACTGGAAGCTTCACTAAGAATTAGCTTTGATGCAATTCAAATTTATCTGGAAAAACTTCTTCTTCATCTCCGGGTTCATTTGCATAAACAATTTCTAGATACTGCAGTGCAACGAAACCAGTCTTGTGAAGATGACATGATGAAAATTTGTATCAATGGGCAGTGATGGGATTTCTAGATACTGAAGATCACATAATATTCCAGGTATTTTGTCGGACACAATTCTGCACTGAAAAGATGAAAACAGACTGAGGTGTGTCTAGTATGCACATAACATTCATCTGGAATTCATGAACAGAGCTTCTGTATATATTTGAATCACCCAGTAATTTTCATGGCACACATTTGGTGGGAAAGCAAAGGCTATCACTCATGCTCCACAGCTGGGAAGTGTGGTCCTGAATATACACTGTTAACATGAATTGTCTTGCCCTGAAAGCTACAGGAAATCTCTTTGTTGTTGTGTATAGATTTAGAATTGAGATAATTGGATTTCAGAAAGTGTGTCAACCAGGCATTGACCTTCATCATTTTCACTGAAAGTGGCTTATCAACTTATGCATAATTTATATTTTATATTTTCACGTCTCATCCAAAAATCACCATTAATGCTTGCTGTTTCTTGTCTCTTACACCTTAGTTTGTCGTATATCATACAATGTATAAGTCATATTGTTGTGTCAATTGCACTGGTGTTGCTATAACGTATTTTTGTTCGGATGACGCTCCTTACGTTCTTTTGTGTTGCTCAGTTAATTGAATGAACTACCTCAATGGACCTCTGTATCTTCCTCAAATGCTATAATTTGTGAGCTGCTCTTTGCTGCACCATGTTATTGTCTTAATGGCCTTCTGTTCTTCGCACAAGCATTGGTCAGGCTGTTCAAAAGGAGCTGCTAAGAAGGAACAGTATGTCTGAGGAGAAATAACAGCTCTTAAGGAAAGGGTTTTTGTGTCTAAGAGGCCTTGGTAAATGCATTTTAAATTGGTCCAGGTGCTTCACTCGCTTTCACTGGGCTGTTGCTCCAGAGCATCACTTGCAGCCAGACAGGCTGAGACAGCTGCTGTCAGCTCCAGGGAAACCAACAAGGTCGCCAACAGCCAAGATTTCATGCTCCTCAACTGACCTCATTATCTCCACATTCTCTATAAACATGCAACACTTAGTCTGTCTAGTGGTTGTATGGCAACATGTTATGCGAAAACGGAGTCGCCATTACAACCTATAGGTATTCTTTGTTGTTTTTTTGTGCAGCTTGACTTGATGAGTAACATTAAGTCAGTAATGAAACTGTTTTTATCCTGAGAATGCCTAGTGTTAGATTCAGACAACAATGAGATGGTATGGCATTGGTTTCTTTCCATGCTCTCGTTTCACCTGGAAGCTTTGATGAAGTACTTCTGAGCACTTCACTGAAAGAGGCAATATATAAATTAATATATGACTTATATATATACTCAATTGGTTTTTTTTCCCCTGAATAATGATGTTGTATTTGAATCTAATTATATGTCAAATTGTTTGTGTCACTGTTGCCCGTTTTAGGCCTAGATGAACTGACATTTTGCATGAGAGAGTTCAGTAAATGTTAGACCCTTACAATGTTAACATGGGTTCCAAACAACTACTTGAAGTAAAAGTTGAAAATCAAGGTTTTTTAAAATTGAGTTTGAAAGGTGTATCTAAATGTAAATAAAAATAGACCAATAGGCTTATCATAACTAAATTATTTGATAACCATGCTTCACAAATTATGATCTCAATGAAATTATAAATCTCTGTGACAACCTCAGATTTGTAAGTATGTAAGACATTATGGAGAGGAGATGATGACTTGCAATATTTCAGCTAATGGTTTACATGGTGGGATCTGATGCCATTCTGTATTCTTAAGAGTCACGTAAAAAGATGCAGGATGTGAGGTTGCATGCACAGAGCATCTTCTGCAACTCCGCTCATTTCATCATTGGATTCTTGTCATACTTTGTGTTGAAGCTGGTTCAGGTAGCTGAAATCTGGGACAACAGAATTTGACATCATGTCTTCACCGGACCTGGCAGAACATGTTTGCCTAGACATCATTTTTTCCCTTTTGGCTGGATTTTTAAGCTCATGATGTGACAAAACAACATCCAAAGAATGTACTATTTCTTTGCTTGTAAATTTTGATGTGCCACACCCAGTAGTGTATCCAAAAGGGATGGCATGTTTACCATTACTTTATTGATTGGTTGTGCCATTCATCAGTGTTAAAAAGGGCTTAAAAAGCAAGTTGCTTGAATTATTAGAGTTATATACAATAAAAAAATATCTGCTGTTGATAAGCCCTTTAAGCTGTGACAGATAAGTTATAAATTTGGAAAATAAACTAAATACATATTATTTTTTACACTTTTGGAAAAACTCTGATTAAGTAAGATCCCTGATTTTCTTTACATATTCTTAAGATGTATGGGTGTACAAAATGTCAATATAAATCTATTTTCCTCAATGAGACTCTCACAAATGCAATCTGTAATGTCATTAATGAAATAATGATACCTAATTTTGAGAGATATTTCTTCCAAGAACATAATTATGATTCAGGAAGGAGGAGAAAATTTAATTGCTAATATTGAAGAAAATCTTAGCACAATGTAATTATCTACCATGTCATTCTTGTAAGTAAATCTTACTGGAACTGGAGATTCCATCAAGTGCATTATCAATTTACATCTAGACAAATTGGCTTAGCTATTCACTCATTACATAGACTACATCTATTTTTATTTTCCTTCCTATGATATATAGATTGTAATGAAATTTCAATTTGATTAGTTACAGTAGTTTCCAAATAAATAAAAAACTGATAAGTTTCATGGAAGCTTCCATATTTTGTTGCAAGGCAGATTGGCCAAATACTTTAATTCTACATGGATCTGGTGATTATAAAGTTGCCCCTCTATGTCTTGAAAATCTCCATGCTTTATGCTGAAAAAACATAACAACTACAACAATTGAACGTTGGTGAGTAAATCTCCTGAACTTGCAAAGGATAAGAATCATCTGGGTCATAAAAAAACTGGTTACATGCAACCAATATTCCGGTCAGTCAGTGAAGATGGTCAACTGTTAACCAATCACAATATATGCCATCCCTTTTCCACATACATTTTTTGTTTGAAGACAACCATGCACTAACATGATGAAAACAGACTGAGGTGTGTCTAGTATGCACATAACATTCATCTGGAATTCATGAACAGAGCTTCTGTATTTATTTGAATCACCCAGTAATTTTCATGGCACACATTTGGTGGGAAAGCAAAGGCTATCACTCATGTTCCATAGCTGGGAAGTGTTGACCTGAATATAGGCCTACACTGTTAACAGGAATTGTTTTAACCTAAAAGCTGCAGGATATCTCATTGTAGTTTGGACATTGCAAGTCCTGCTTGTAGCCTGAGACATGAGATACACGCAGGTATTCTTTAGTTGTATAGAATTTTCATTTTTGGGTGAATAACAAGATTTTTGCATCATCATTTTATGATGAAGTACACTGTACTGATCACTTTGGATAAGTTGGACTTAATCAAATGCAGATACAGTATTTTAAAATTGAGTCATTTGAGAATTAGATGATGTACTCCATATAAATAATTAAAACTGGTTATTTGCCGGTAATCACATTTTGCATGAACAATGTATATTGAGAATGTGGAGATAATGAGGCCAGTTGAGGAGCATGAAATATTGGCTGTTGGTGACCTTGTGGTTTCCCTGGAGCTGACAGCAGCTGTCTCAGCCTGTCTGGCTGCAAGTGATGCTCTGGAGCAACAGCCCAGTGAAAGAGAGTGAAGCACCTGGACCAATTTAAAATGCATTTACCAAGGCCTCTTAGACACAAAAACCCTTTCCTTAAGAGCTGTTACTTCTCCTCAGACATAGTGTTCCTTCTTAACAGCTCCTTTTGAACAGCCTGACCAATGCTTGTGCAAAGAACAGAAGGCCATTAAGACAATAACATGGTGCAGCAAAGAGCAGGACACAAATTATGGCATTTGAGAAAGATGCGGAACTCCATTGTGAGAGTTCATTGTACTGAGTGACGCCAAAGAATGAGAGGATCTCGCCCCAGGATGACAGAATCAGTGCAACTGATGCAATATTGCAAGACATTGTATATTTTGTTATAAGTGAAAAGAAGAATGTGACAGTGCTGAATGAATTTCAAGTGTGAATGGTCCTTCCTTTGATTTATGGCACCCTGTTCTTGTGTGTGAGTTATTATCCTGAACACCCTAAAATTGCCACAGGGCCTATTTGCCAGATAACATTTGTTGTAACTATAGATACTAGATAGTTACAACACTTGTTATCTGACATGCATGACAGTAGTTAACACAGCTAGCAAGTTACACAGCAATCAAAAGAAGCAATCAGATATATTGAGCACACACCAAGCAGCCTGACAAAATTTGTCAAAGCCGTTCAATCAATGATACTCAGTCACGTCGGATCAATAGGTATGTCTGGTCTGAGCCTGGACATATCAATGGCTATTTTCATGACTCAGATAGCACCCTGGACAAAACAACCAATTTTGTCTTTTGTATTTCTCTCCCTTTGCTATGTCGCAGTAAATGATGTAGACTAATACAATTTGAAAGATGAACTATACCGCTGTTCTAATGTAGTTTTATAACCGTGCAGTGTGACAACACAGTTGTTGAATTGATGGAACTATAGATTCAAGACACATGAATCAATGAGTCAGGGATATAGGCTTACATAATTTGATAAATTATATTTTCCATATTATCAACATATGTAATATGGAAGGTCATTCGAAATGATGGAAAGGGAAAAATGGAAGATTCAAGAAGAAACCAACAGTCTCACCGCTGAAATGTACTTGGCATTTATTCGTCTTACAACAAAAAATTGTTTCACTTTTCCATTAAGTCGTCTGTCAAGTTTCAACAGGAAGTATCTCAATGATATCTCAGTGGCTTCTTTTCATTTGTAAAATTGAAAAACATCATGTGCTGCTTTTAATGAAATTGCAACAAAAACTTCAACAACAACAGATAGAAATGTCCTTCTTCTCCTGACTGTTTTATTGGATGTAAATTACAGTTCCTGGAGAGACAACTCTTTGAGGGTACTTTTCTGAAATCCAATTAGGATTTTTTTATTGTAAAATGAACTTGCCCTGACTAACAATGTATGAAATAGAAGTTTCTGTTTTTTTAACCTCAACATAAAAACTGAGTAATTGTACAATATCCAGATGAATAACCTAGTAAGGATAAAGCAAATTGGTCTCATTCTAAGAGGACCAAGTCCTGATCGTTAGTCTACTGTATTTGCAGGCAAAGCTTGTCAAACTGGATTGATAATTATTTCTTAAAACTATAGATCCACGTGGATTTTTATTTGTAGGCCCTATTTCTCATATTCAAAATTATGTTTAGCTTATTCAAGATATGTATGTGTGTCAACTGCTCTACCAAAATGAGTTCAAAGTCGACCTCTTATCATATTTAGTTGTGAAAATTATCTTACTCTTTTGGAAGTGGGCTTTAAAATAATGGTTCATATGTTTTGATATCTCCAGCCAATCCAAAGATATGGTACCTCAAACATTGATGATACGAAACATCAATGTTTGAGAAAATGGCCTTTGAATTTCTCGCCATTACAAAGAAAGAACTAAGAAAATCAAGAAGGACTCAGTTTAGATAATTTAAGATCAATTTCTGGTGAAATTGGTCTTGATTATTCAAAGAAAATAACCTTTGCTAAAATGTGGTACTAACAGCTAAAAAACATCAAATAGGACCTTTTGACACATTTTGCTTGTTTCTGGGAAATATAAATTGCCTACTTGGAACTCATTTTGGTGGAGCAGGTCACAATTATATCTGTCCTTGGCTTATTTATTTTTGGATGGCTCTGAGGATGTACAAATGAGTTTTAAGAAAAACATTTTTGCGTAGCGTCTAATGTGGAAAAAATATGCCTTTCAAAGATACATTGTACTGATCTATCTAAATTGGAGTGTGACCTTGGCCAAAGAGTGAATGATAAGCCACTTTGCCACTATGCCAATGCCATGCATGTCGATTTATCGGATGGATTACAGCCTTTCACTTTGATAAAGAAAAAATGAAGACCAGTTCACTGTGAAAAATGCACTTTGTGACTCATGAATGATAGCCGATGAAGTGTCATCTTCTCTGCTTTCAACATGGGAAACATAGAGGCTGTTTGATTAGTCATGATCAAGAGAAGGCCATTTTACTTGTCATAACTGATTTTGGATTGAAAATCAGATGCATAATCCTTTCGTTTGGCTGTCACCAACAAGAGGGATAAGTCTCCTTAAATCAAATTAACATCGAAAGTATTGGGTATGATCATGACAAATCATCAGTATGATGACACACAAAGTGTCATTTTCACAGTGCAACAGTACACTCTTTTTCGGTATCAAAGTGACATAAGTTAACCTATACCGGTAATCGTGAATATTCATCATTAGTACCTATTCAAAAAAATTGAAAAGCTGTCACCTGAAGTCAGATGAAGAGGACTTGGAGCAATAATTGAATGCATACACAGGCAGTAAACACCTGTTTTAAAATATAATAGGCGTACATGTATATGCCGAAGTTTAAAAGTTTTGCACCTGCGTGTTGAAAGGATGCTAAAATCGATAAAACCCCAAATGCAATATAGCCACCCACATGTATCAGTAACCCTCCCACTCATGCAGGAAGTTGAATACAATGAAAAGGCTTTTATCCACATCCTGAACCATCAATGATGGAGGATCCTGGGGAATCCCAGCCTCCCTCTTGCTTTGTGTGGATTTCAGACTTCTCCCCCTAGACCTATTCTGATGTTTGCCCGCTGACACTTGACTGGGTTTTACTGGCTGTTCTGGCTGTTTTGTTCTTCAAGTCAAGAGGCTATGAAGCACCTACTCTCCATGCAGTAATATCTGTGTCACAGAGGAAGCTAATCCACAGGTTGTAATGGCTTCACTACTTGACTGCAACAGTTGCCTGAGGGAGGTGTTATTTACGGAGTTAGAACTCCTATGGTGTTTCATTACGGGTGGTTGCCAGTCCACTGGGAGTGTTAATTATTTTAATGACAGGCTAATGACGAACCTTAAACTATCCATGTGACTATGGAGTGACTTTGACTGGGAGTTTGCCCACTTATTCTAGGCAGGCCTGCTGTTTCTGTCATTCTATAACAGTATTCCCTGTTGTAATTCCTTTCCAAGAGACATGTCCCTTTAGTTGTAATCTGTAATCTTGCTGAGAATAATAACGAAATCTCTACCCAATCTCTCATCTCTGTGTGGAAGATACCACCCACATTCTGGGGGAGAGTTGACGAGAATTAACGTGAGTTGCGATGCCATCTATCATCCACTAAGAAGGAGGCTGTTGCGTCATCACTCCTCCTCTCATCATTTGGATGCTGCTGCAGTTGATAGCCCCTTTGTCACATTTGGGATTTTCTTTTTGGTCCTTTTTCGGTCCTTTTTCAGTCTTTCATTTCGATTGCTCAAGGCAAAAGGAAACGAGAGCTTTCACGTGGAGGACGCCATTTGTAAGCCAAGGTTGTCCTTGCGAACAAGTGGACCTCCAAAAAGGTGTGTTTATTCAGAAGGTCGCCTGGTACACACTACATCTTCGCAAGACAGTGCTGTGCCATGCATGATTGTCATGGTAATGTGAGAAGAAAAAGTACTCCTATCCCGCAAGAATTATTCTCACAAAAGTATTCAAGTGGTATATAGTTCAATGTACAATAAATTGAATGGTTTCCCTGGATAAAATTATGGAGTTGAATTCAAAATATCCTTTATAGTATTTGACAAGGCATAGCATACCATCTTTCAGGATTTAGACCTCACCAAGGTAATCCCAAGCTGTGAAAAGCTGGGCGTTCATTGAGGTTTATTCACGATTGACCATATGGTCAAGACACAGATTAACAGTTTCAGGTGTTATCAACTGCCAGTGCACTTCACAGCTTCAATGCTTCTTTTGTATTTGACCACTTCTGGCTCAGTTTTGTTTCAGTCACGGAACCATGACAAACACAACATTACTGACAATGGGATGATGGAAATTGAGCTGAACATTTATTGTTTTGATCGATAACTGTATGATACGTGAGGGAGTGACCATGAGATTTGCAGGAGGGGGGCTTGGAATTTATATTTATTTTGTGGTATCAGTGACAGTAATTTTTTATTTCAAGCTCAGCTCGTGTCCAAAAATGCTGGCACTTAAGTATGCCAAAAGATTACCCATATTTCACGTGAGGCAAAATGTACAGGGATCAAATTTTGTTATTTTATGCCCTGTATTTTCGAAACAATTAAGTTACCTCATGGCAGGATACCACCCCTACACACTCCTGGTGACTCCTCTAGCCTCAAATTCCCCAATGTAAACCCCTTTTACTCTCACCTCGTCTCAAATCCCCTCATCTAGCCTAAAATTCCCTCACCTGGTCTCAAATTCTATCAACTACCCTCAACTACCCTGGGCTCCCCTCAACTATCTTCAGTTTACCTCAACTACCCTCACCTTTACCCGCTGTATCCCTCAACTACCCTTGATTATAGTTCCAACATTGGTTGTCCAGACAGGAAAAGGAACCCAGGTCCCAGAGGTGAGTCTTAAGAAAGAGAGGGAACTTTTTTTTTTTTAATTAAGACTCTTTCTGGGAGATAACTATGATTTGGTCTCCACATTTCTTTCAAATGTTGAAAATAAGCAAGTTCTAATCCTTCAGTTCAGCAATCAGTCAAAGCTGAGTGGTTATTCACACTGTTTCTTAGTTGAATTTTTAAGGCAACAAGGCTTGACTGTCTGCCAAACTATTTGTGGTCAAAAACAAAAGAGTGTTTTCAAACAGTGGTCAAATACAATGGAATATCAATAACTGTGACACAACTCAAAAAGGTGTCTGGCCATATGGTCAATCGTGAATAAACCTCACTGACAGTTTGGCATGTTCACGTCCTGTTATAAACAGTGTCTTAAATAAACAGTCATAAACAAGGCATTTTCTGGTGTATTTTGCAATAATCAGAACTTAAGTATAAAGTCAAAATCGATTACAAACTGATATGTAAAACGATCTGTGTGTAACCCTCCGGACAGCGTGTACAGAGTGTGCAGCCAATAAATATACATTTTGGCATGGGATGCTATTTTGGTCAGAAAAGCCTCGTAGAAAGATGCTATCGATCTGCAGATGTATCTTTGATTCCCTGTTGGTCATCACTGAATTGACCTGGGAACCTTTCATGCCAAGCAGACAGCTCCTGCATAAAAGAACCCGTATGCTGAAGTATATGAAATGAGCAAGTCAGCCTTAGTCAGGTAGTGGTAAAATGAAATTCTCACACAACTGAATATCTCTTCTAACATGTGAAACTGAAATGGAGCCTTTGGTGAATTTCAGGCAGATTATCCAACCTCATGAGATAGAGAGAGAGAACACTGTGCAAGTGGAATCCCCACGTCAAAGATTCGAGTTGTATAAATGCATGATGGTCGGAGAATGGCGTCAGCTGGAGGTGTGTTGTGCAGTCAAGACAGGAAGGTGCACTCTGGGAACTGGGGAATGAGTCCTTCTTTGTGTCACCGAGACGCTCTTTAATTCGGTTAGGTCTCGGATGAGGCCCTAAGCCTTGTTTGGTATTTCAGTCATGCAGTGAACTTTCTTAACTTCACTTCCTGTGGAATGTCCCAGCACAGAGGGACTACTATTAAGCAGTATGCAAGCAGCCTTTAGTGCTAAGCCAGATCAGGCCTGTAATCGGACTTAGATGGGCAGGCTTTCCTTCAGATAAAAGGCCTTAGTGAGGGGACCTTTTTGGTTTGTCCGCAAGCAATCTTCTGGAATGGCCACCAATTGGATTGTGGCAAGCTTGACCACCGTTGGACCAACCCTAGACCACCACTGGACTACCCTGGACAAAAGGTCAGATAGCCATAAAGAGCAGACGAAAAATACATAAAAAGAAGAAACAAATAATGGCTGGTCTGCAGGGAACCCATATGCAACTGCCTATGTTTATGATGGATGTGTTTTGGTTTCATGTAATGCCTCCTAAGAGACCTGGCCTGCTGACTGCTCCAGTCTATATTCTGCATTTTAAAAGCTTCCCCGTGCTCCTTTGCAGACAGCTTGATTGAGTGGTCAGAATAGACTGTCAAGCACTTCCTGAAAACAGTCGATAACAATGCTGCAGAGAAATGTGTAAACACATTAAAACAATTTGGATTGTGTCAGCGGACACTCCATCTGACCTTGTTTCAGAGGATGTTGTTGTTACAAGAAGGGGAGTATTTGGTTGTGACAATCAAGACAGGGCATTATACTTTGAGTGCTTCCAGTTTCGATATGCAGGTAAAATTCCAAAAATCGATTAACGTAAATTTATTGTTAGGATGATTATTAATATGATTCTCACAGAGGCGGCCTTTGTATTGCGCTATGCTTTTGTGTCCTCTTCCACTGTTTGCTATCGCTGTATCCTTTCTTTGACATATAGCAACTACTCCCACTTTGTTTGGTCTTGACCATGCCAGAAGCTTTTATAGCCCATTATTGTATAGCCGTGGTCATAATGGCGCTCCTTGTAACACCGAACAGAGAGGAAATCTGGCAGAAGCCATAAAGAGAACAGTAGCCAGCACCGTTTGCCAAGTTATGCCAGCGCATATATGACTTTAGGCTTATGCCATGAGAGCTCGTGGGTCGGGTCTTCAAAATGCATCATGCTGATAACATAGCTGCAGTTTGTGGAGCAGGAGATAAGAATAGAGGTATACGAGGCAGATGAGGCAGATGCTGCGGCTTTGATGTGAATGAGTTCCATAACTAGATAGGTGCTTCTCCAACCTCTATCGACACTCATAAATGGGCCTTGCATTGCCCGTGGCATGTATAGTGGATCCAGGGGACTTGTATTCAAGTGGACACTTGATAGGTTAAAAGCAGCGCTTCACTTGCAGCCCAGGCACAGAAGCTCATATAGAAGCCGGCCGGAGTAATGTGATGTTGTAATAATGGGAGCCATCTCCTGATGGATGCTTCTTTGTGCAGGCAGTAAATGAGACACCCACCCCCAATACCATGGCAGTGATGGCAGAGAGCACTGATCTAGAATATGCCAAGATAAGACCGACTATATCACATCTATATGGTGTGGGTGGCAATGTTTAGAGCTCATATTGCTCTGCTGTACCTGCCAGGGCATCTGCAGCTATCTGCATCAGACCTTGCAGCACTGTGTCTTGAAATATGTCTTTGTGATTGCTGACACAAAAATGGCATAAAAAGTTCACAAAAATCAATGACTCGACAGAAATAACCGGCATCCATCAAAGATGGAAATAGATGTAGTTATTGTGGAAATGGCGTGCCGAGTTGCCCCGGAGGACAAGGACCATCAGGAATGTCTCGATTCCCCTTGATGGATGACAAGCTTATCAGTGTGATTAGAGCAAATGACATTATGCATTGCATGGCAACCCAGCAAATTTGTCACTGCTGTCATAATCTGAACGTTAATTAAGGCGGCTGTTATTCGTGGTAGCTCGTACATCACCTGAATGCAGATGTTTCGGGCAAGATGTTTATCTGGCCGCCATTCTCTAAATAACTGGTGCCAGCAAACATTGACACCGTTATTCAAGTAATCTTTGATATTTGGTTTATTTGCAGATTTGAAGCTTCCAGTTGCTTGGAGGCCTAGTTGGTCAATACTGTCCAAGTATTTTTCTCTGTGGTTTGGATTCAGTGAGGCGTCCAAGACATCGAATCTGCATGGGATTCCTTTGACTTGCTGAAGGTCTGAAGATACTGAGGAGGAAGAATGCTAGTGTCCCAAAAGAGGAGAAATGATTTGTATATCGTATCATATTATCAAATTAAATTTCACACAATAAATATAGCGTGCTTCTGCACCAAGAACTCAAGTTTCTTTATTTCAGGTAACCAGAGAGCATACAAGGCTTTACTCGTGGCTATTTTCCTAAATGTATAATGTTTTAGATTATGATGCGGATAACCATGTAAAGCTTCCAAATTTTATCCAAGAGACCATATATTTATTAATACCTTAAAAGGTAATATTTGCTTTTGCTTATTCCTTCAGTGCACCATAGCAATCTCTATATGTATTTTCAGAGTATGCTGATTCTATAGCTGGAAATCTGGCTGCTTATCTGCTGTGTTGCTACATTGCAGCTCATTGACACCAATTAGTCAACACACTTTCAGAAGCCTCTGCAGAAATGTCAGCAATGGTCGTTCTCACGCTATAACCTGGCCTCAAAAGAGCCACTGCATGGAAAGTTCCGAAAGCTACTAACCCTGCCATCCAAAAGAGCTGAATACTGCCAGTCGGACTAGAATGCTACCAGTCAGTCACAAACCTATACAAACCATTTGCCTGTCGGAAGGAGTAACCTGTCCAGAAAACTCCCAGCCTGTCATCATCAACCAGTCTGCAAATACAACTAGCCTGTCACAGATTTACCAACCAATAGCTAATAAAGTACCATTCAAAAAAACTATCAGCCTGTCTGGAAAATACCATGCTGTCCTGAATCTAAAACTGTACCGGCCTGTCCAGAAATACCATCACAGTATCAGCCGGTCCCCCAGCCTGTCCCCAAGCTTGTCCTGTAAACCACAACTCATACAAAATAAAGCAACCTCATAGCTTCTCCACATAAGCTGCCAAACTGTCGCAAAACACCCATGGAAATTGGCATGGAAGGAAACCTCCTGACCAGAGGTTGTTTTAGTTGGCAGGCATAAAGACGTAAAGTTCAGCTGGTTGCATGTAGAACTCCACTCCAGAAATCTTCCTTGGATGACATTGTCCTTTGTAGTTCGACCCATGCAAACTATATAGTGGTTGTAAACCAAGCCCGTCTTTACCTTTTACATTTAATTGCTTGCTTTCTTGAAACGGATAGAGCTGAGGCTCCATAAATAGGACACACTTGAACCTGTGTATTCATTCTTCTCCTGAATTATGCAGAGAAGCAGCACCTCGGAGACGTCCCCTGCTCGTCCTTCTTGAGACTGTGCCATTAAAGGAAGGGTTTAGTGAGGACACCCTCTGCAATCTCAAACCTGCTTTTCCTGTGCTGAGAGATGGTGGGCTTGGTTGCAAAGTGATATTATCAAAAGGCTCATTCTGTTGTACACATAACAATTCAAATTTTAAAAGATCTAGCCAATTACAAGCACTATACTTGTTTTGTTGGCCAAGGAAATTCCTAGATGAATGGCAATTTTATAAATGTATATGCTTATTCCCTTGATAATATGGCAATTGCCATATGCATGCCTTAACAAAGTCACTCCACTCATACACGTGGATGGTATTTAATTATAGATCCCTCTCACAGCAACTTGTTGTCAAGTATCAACAGTCATTTGAGGTCCATTTAATACAGTACATGTTTTGTTGATTTCCTCACTTGCCTAAAAATTGTTGCAATGCAGTTGCTGGTTGTTTTGCAATCTTGTTCTAATACAAGAGGTTAACCTTGGTTAGATTTCGCAAGTGTTTTCTGGAAAAGAGATAGTATGTCTAACGTCTAATACACTAAAAGAAACTTCATCTGATTCAAAGAAGTGGGTGGCTATCTTAACAACTCAAATACTGAAGTGTCAGTGACCCTACTGACAATACCTTGTACACAGAGTATAATTGAGTTTCCCCAGATACATCTAAAGAAAAAAAATCCGCAGAATGACATAGTGTTCCCCAAGGTTAGTAATACTTTCAGTGTTGTTTCATTATGTTTCTATTCTACATCATTGCAGCAGAAGTCTGCTAATATGCTCTGACTTATGTTGTTTTTCAGAGTACTTCTGCACCAAAAAAACAGTTTCTCAGAAATAACAAGAACCATCAGAGCACGCAAAGCTTCTACAGGCTATGGGTATTTACCCTGAAATTTAATGTTGTCTTACCTTTAATTTATGATGTGAATTAGATGGCAAAAGCTTCCAATTTATTTCCAGGGATATTTCTCTGTGCTTGTCTTGGGTGAAATCTGTGATTGAATTTTGATTTATGACTTTTCACTGCATGCCAATTGTCTCTGTATGTATTTGCAGAATATGTTGACTTTATGAATTAGAGAACTGAATTTATTTTTCTGCTTTGCTTCCAGATTGCAGCTCATTGACACCAATTAGTAAACACACTTTCAGAAGCCTCTACAGAAATGTCAGCAATGTCTGCTCTCACGCTATGACCTGTCCAGAAAAAAAGAACCAGAGCATACACAGCTTCTAGATGTCGTGGCTATTGATCCTAAGATTTAATGTCACCATAACTTATCACTGTATTTATTTGCAGAATATGTTGACATTATACAATAGAAAATATTAATGTTTTTCTCCTGTGTTGCTAGATTTCAGCTCATTGGCACCAATTAGTCAACACACTTTCAGCGACCCCTAGACAAATGTCAGGTATGTCCACTCTCACACCAGAACCTGATAAGGAAGAAGTCACTGCTTGGATAGTTCAGAAGGCCACCAATCCTGTGGTCCAGAAGATCTACCAGCATGCCAGGAAAACAAGCAGCCAGCTACAGTCTGTCAGAAAAAAATCATGTGCACAAACCTGTTGCAGAAACTAAGCTCTCCAGAAAAACTACTGGCCTGCGAGTAAACAAGAACACCCTTGCAGCTTCTCCAGATGAGCTGCAGCACAGAGATACCTCTATGAGCTGCAGCATGTCTGCAAAATACCTTGGGAACAGTGGTTGAATGGCTTGATATGAAGCCTTCTGACCACAGGTGAACGAAAGACAATAATTTCTTGCATATCTTGTTTTGGATTATATTGTCCTCTATAGTTTGAACCATGCGAACTGTTAGTCTTTACCTTTTACATTTAATTGCTTGCTTTCTTGAAACGGATAGAGCTGAGGCTCCATAATCCCCTGCTCATACTTCCTGAGACAGTGCCATTAGAGGAAGGGTTTGGTGAGGACACTCTCTGCAATCGCAAACACTTCTCTTCCTGTGCGGAGAGGTAGTGAGCCTGGTGGCAAAGTTATATTATCCCAAGGCTCGTTCTGTTGTACACACAAAACAATTCAAACTGAAAAGATCTGGCCACTCACATGCACTATACTTTTTCTGTTGGCCAGAGAAATTCCTTGATGAATGGCAATTTATGTATTTTTATTCCCTTGAGAATTTGGCAATTGCTATATCCATGCATCAATAGAGTCACTCAACTCATGCGCGTCGATGGTATTATAGATTCCAGTCTCAGCAACTAATTTTCAGATATCAACAGTCAATTTCAGTCAGGAATTTTAATACAAGCTTCGCTAACATGCCCCCTTGCCTAAAAATTGATGCATTGCACTTGCTGGTTGTTTGGCAATCTCATTCTGATGGATTGATCAACCTTGGTTAGATGTTGCTATCCCTTTTATGAAAGTGTGTCCTTTTTAGTAAAGGATTGTCTAGACACTAAAAGAAACTCCACCTGATTCAGAATTTTTTTGTTGCAAGGAAGTGGGTGGTTATTTCAACAACTCAAATACTGAAGTGTCAGTGACCCTACTGACAATACCCCTTGTACACAGAGAATAATTGAGTGTCTCCATGAAGATACATCTGAAAAAAAAAATCTGCATAAAAATATCTAGTGTTCCCCTTGGTCAGTAATAATTTCAGTATTATTTCATTGAGTTTCTATTCTACACCATTAGAGCAGAAGTCTGCTAATAAGGTCTGACTTATGTTGTTTTTCGTTTTACATGTACTTCTGCACCAAAAATACAGTTTCTCAGAAATAAAGAAGCAGAGCATACATACAAAGCTTCTACATGCTATGGATATTTACCCTAAAATTTAATGTTGTCATAACTTTAAATTATGATGTGGATTAGATGGCATAAGCTTCCAATTTATTTCCAGGGATGTTTCTCTGCGCTTGTCTTGGGTGAAATCTTGCAAGTGCAGTTGCCAATTCCTTTTAATGAAGATGATTAAATTTTGATTTATGACTATTTTTCAGTGCATGCCAACTGTCCCTGTATGTATTTGCAGAATATGTTTACTTTGTGCATTTATAAGAGAATGTTTTTCTGCTTTGAAGCTACATTGCAGCTCATTGACACCAATTAGTCAACACACTTTCCGAAGCCTCTACAGAAATGTCAGCAATGTCCGTTCACACGCTATAACCTGTCAAGAAAAAAGCCACTGAATGGTTAGTTCAGAAAGCCAAATGCCCTGAGGTCCCAAAGAGCTACTAGTCAGCATGCCAGGACATCTACCAGCCAGGGCCAGCATGTCCAAAAGAACCATGTGAAGAAATTGGGCTTGCCATAAAACTAGCATCATGTCATTAAACAAAGTAACCTTGTACAATGTAGCTTCTCCAGATAAGCTGCAGCCTGTCTGCAAAACTACCTTGGAAATCTGAGTTGAATGGCTTAACATGAAGCGTTATGACCACAGGTAGTTTAGTTAGCATGCACAAAAGTCACAACAATTTCTTGCAGGCAGCTAGATTTGAAAGTTCTACTCTGGATATCTTGTTTTGGATGATATTGTCCTCTGCAGTTTGGACCATACAGACTGTACGGTGATTGTACATCATGTTTGTCTATACCTTTTACATTTAATTGCTTGCTTTCTTGAAATGGATAGAGCTGAGGCTCTATAAATAGGACACACTTGAACCCGTGAATCCATTCTTCTCCTGAATTATGCAGAGAAGAAGCACCTTGGAGACATCCCCTGCTCGTCCTTCTTGAGACAGTGCCATTAAAGGAAGGGTTTACTGAGGACACCCTCTGAAATCTCAAACCTGCTTTTCCTGTGCTGAGAGGTGGTGGGCTTGGTTGCAAAGTGAGATTAAGCCAATGATCTATCTGATCTAAACATACCAATTTAAACTGTAAAGAATCTGTCCAAATTACATACATTGTACACAACGGTTTGTTGGTTCGACCAGGGGAAATTTCAGAAGAATTTACACATATGCATAGGTATATTGAAGGTTAATGCACTATACACAATTTTGCATGCATTACTGAAATCACTCAACTCATATGCGTGGATAGTATTCCAGATTCCTGTCATGGCGACTTGTTGTCAAGTATCAACAGCCAATTTAGGTCCACTTATACATGCTTTGCTTATGTGCCCACTTGCTTACAAATTGTTGCATTGCTCTAGATGGTTGTTTTGCGATCTTGTTCTAATGGATAGATTAACTTCATTTAGACGTCGTTTCCCTTTCAAGAAAGTGTTTCCTTTTCTGGAAAGGAGATTGTATGTCTAATACACTAAAAGAAACTTCACCTGATTCAGCATTATTTTCGTCTCAACTCGTGGGTGGCTATTTTGACTACTGAAACGCTATGGAGTGTCTGTGACCCTATTTGCAATGCTCCGTACAGAGAGAATAACATTGTTGTCACCAAAAATCTCAACAACAAAAAATCTCCATAAAAGTTTAGCAAAGGGATGACCCAAGGCAATACGTTGTCGACTCCGTTACACCAGCACAACCTAGCGTGACAGCCTGCAATAAAGGAGGCGATTTGATTTAGGCCTGCCTCACTTTTGGCCTGCCTCAACCCATGGTTTGCCTCAGTGTCTCAAAATGCTCCTGAAGCGAGCCTTTGATCAAGCTGCATTGAAGGTTAATGTACTGCTAAGCACTACTCTAAGGTGTAGGCAGTGTGAACTAAATCTATACCCAGCAAGAATAGCTACATGTACTAGCAGCATCCTCATTGAAGTCTTACTGAAGAGCTTCTGTTTTTGTCTGTCTGCCCAGCTGTCTGTCGATCAAGCCATTAGTCTAGCTATCTGTCTGTGTCTTCGTTATGATTATGTATAATAACACTGTGATATAAAATTAATAATAGTTAACATATATTTTCTGATGTCATATAGATCTATATATTATCCACCTATATATATTTCATCATTTGAACAGGTGTGAATTACCATGAACTAAAATATACCAAGAAATGTGCAAAAATCAGCTTTGTAGTCTTGCTCCCAAAAGGAGTCTGCAGTGCCCTGGTGTGCCCTCGAGTGATACATATTTCGAGATTACTGCAGCACCAACCTGCGTGTGACAGGGAAGTCTGAGATGGTGACTGGAGCTGCAGTTACCATGAATGGGCGTATTTGGGAAGGATTTGCACTAAAAGCTAAGTATGAGTGTATATAAAGTAAACACGTAAATTGTATGAGATGTATGAAATATGTGAAATACACAAAATTGAGCTCCTCGGAATTCAATAGAATAGCAAAGGCATTGCACTCTAGACTGGAAATGAGCGATTGGAAACATTTAACAAAACTCCCACGTGTATACCCTGTGACCCCAGCAGCCCATAGCCAGCCGCAGTTAGGCCATACAGGCAGTAATGCAGCAGAGTGGACACACTAATGATACTGAGTGGCTATCCAGTCAACTGAGATTATACTGAGTGGCCCATGATGTGATGTATAGAAGGTCTAGTAACCTCCCCTATCACTCACTTTTCTCTTTCCTTATTTCCCCAGCTTGTCATTTTGTATTAAGCCTGTATGATCCCTTTTCAGGTACCATCATTTTTAGACATTGCCTTTTTTTTTTGCTACTTATAACTAGGCCCAGGCCTATAGCATGTTGTTTTGTAGAGGTTTACTCGATATATACTGGCGTTATCACTATTATATATTTAGGTCTATGAATTTGCAATAATCAGAATATTCACTTATATATTCAACCTCTTTAATAATTCGCAAGTGCTGCAGCCTGCAGGTCTGTTACTGAAGTTGCTTTTCGCGCCAAAGAATGGCAGAATAATTGCGTGCATTTTATGGATGTGACAGCAAGTCAGGCCAATTTGTGCTTCTGCTGTTCTTTTCTGGGCGAAAAGAAAATGGCCGAGACATGTGGCGTGAGCTTTTGTGCCTCCACAAAGGAGAGTTCAGATGCACTTCCGGTTGGCGGAAGTGAAGCTGTTAGGAGGACAAGACGAGAATGCCTTCCTTTCTTGTTCCCATCTATTCTCCCACCGGTCAGTTGTGTCCAATTTATTCTACTGCAGGAAAATCAAGTCAGAGCAAACTAACTGGTCATTGTCTTAATTGCACTTTATTGCTTTGCTTGTTTGTGAACGTAATCTTCCTCCAGCCTTTGTCCTTACATGTTCCCTGCACGGAGTAGTCCACAAATATTTATGTGGTAGGCCTACTCATATTGTATTTGCGTCAACACATCATCAAGATACATAAATGTCTAGGATTGATCAAATTAACGGAGTAAAAATGCAAAATGCAACTGAAGTTTAAAATATGATTTTATACAATGTGTCAATGCATGCTGAGTGGTTGATGACTGTTCTGACTTGTAAGAGAATATCATTTTGTTCCCTATATATTATGTCTATGATAAGGCATGTAAACATAACGATAGAGTTGTGTTTCATATAAACAAAGTTAACTATGCAGCAAAAAAAAACGTCAGTAAATGTGTACAGTCTGCTAGTATTTGCTGGATGTGTATCCAAGAACCTATCTTATGACCAGGTTTTGTGCAACGAGAGCATCTGAGTTGCAATAAGCCTCCTAATTGAATAATTCATCAGCCGCAATGGAATCGATGTGCAGTTTTTGTTCAGGCAGGATACATATTTGTTTGTTTGGTGTCGATTAGGGAACTATAAAAAGTATTGAACTTATAGAGTAAAGATAATGAAGTTTATTCAGGATAGATAGACGGATGGAATGCGTTTCAGACTTAAATTACAAACATTTATAATGTGTGCCTGTAATGTATTTTTCTGATGAACCTACAGTGTATAATGCAAAATGGTATTTTCCTTAGCCCATAAAATGATTAGCAAAATAGAGAAAAAAGCCTGAGTAATCCATCAGTGACAAGTTGAAGACCATTGACAAATTTGTCAGCAGTAAATATTTGTTCCATGTCAGGAATGCAGATGAGGCAGAAATATGCAAGATCAAGCCAAATCTAATGTGTCATGAACATTTCATCTGGTATGGGGAGAGGTTTCCTGTTGCAAGGGATTTCCATCAGAAGAGGCGATTGCCACAAGTGAGATTTGTAAGGCCTATTAGGAGATTTATGGGGTGGGACGTATTCATAGAGGCTATTGATTGTCATGGCTAACTCTAGGTCTTGTGTTGTTGGACTGGGACTTCCAGAATAGCCAACTATTGCAGTATTGCTGGTTTGTGTTGGCTAAATCTGGATGATACAGGGTAACTGAATGATTTTTTCTGACCGGTGGTTTCCAGAAGTCATCAAATATTTAATTTTATTGATGATTTGATATGACACATAGTTCAACGGAATTATACTAAATGATGTAACTTGTCATAAATGATATCTAATTGGTTAGAAGATATTGACTGAATGTTTTAGGAAGTATTGATACTGGTTGACTTTACCATGCATGGTTTTCATGTGGGAGATAGCTGCCTTCTGCTTCTTTTTCAGTGTACATGTAACTTTTAATAAAATTTGTTGATGTTGTCGTTTACATTGTACGAGTGTTTTAGGCATGTTATTTGAATATTCCAAGTCTAACTGTCTTTAGCATTGATAAAAATGGCTGATCATAGCTGAATGTGTTACAATTGACTGTATTGGTGCCTGTGTGTTATTGCTTTGGTGCCCAAATGTTTCTCTAATGGCTCCTGCATGGTGTAAGGTGGCTGAGCGTTGCCCTCTGTTGGCGCTGCATTTGCGAAATAATTGCCTTCAGTTGAGTTGCAGTGGGGAGGCTGTTGCAGCAGAGTGCCAGGGGACCATGTGACAACTGAAACGTGCCAGGGTCACCCTGGATGGGAGCAAGGAGCCTCCCAGTCTGACAAAGGCCATGGCCTGCAAGCTCCTGCATATTGTCACAGCCATCACATTGCCATCACATTGCCATCAGCAGCCACCTGTTGCTCTGTAATAGACTCTCAAATTGCAGCAGGCCGTTAAGCATGTTAATCTCAGGAGCTATAAGCTAAATCAGATTACATTCATGGACTTCCTGCAATCAATGCCCAGCCTCAAGTAATCTCTACTAATTCAGTCGCAGAGTGATAGGATTAACTTGAACCATTTCCCAACTCAATTCTACTGCTTCCTCCCGGCTCCCATCTGTCAATGAGGTCTCCAGATGAGGTCTCCAGATGAGGTCTCCAGATGAGGAGCGGTTGATCTTGATTCAAGGAAATCGCATTGTGCGGCGAAGGCCTCGTAGATCAAAAATATGGATCGCATTGTCATGTTTCATGCTCTAATGTACTTATTCATCTTTGTGTTCTATGCTTCATTGTCTGTAAGGTATACAATTGAAAGCAATCGTTAATGTATCTGCACCACATGAAGAAAGAATTTGATGGAAGAGGTGAAGGATACATCAGAATGTAAGAGCGGGCTCGACGGGAATGGTCTGACAAAATTGATTTACATCTGTTCTGATTATTTTTGAGAAAGAGAAGAATATTTTATTAGAACTCTAATTTAAGGTGACTAATACTGGTTGTTGATGACTCAAAAACAGAAGGATGGATCTAATTCACTAAAACCAAGTATGACACATCACAAGTCTACCTCTTGATCATGGTCACCCTGGATGGGATCAATGTTAAAGGTATGATGATGACACACCATCAGTTATCATGACTTGGGGAGTGCAAATTTTACGACAAAGCCTTTCTAGTTTTCTTCTTAACTAATGAAACAGCTGTAGAGTGACGTTGACGTGTTGCTATATGTAGGCCAAGTCTTATAAAAAAAATTCTGAGCATTGGAGGTCATTCTCCTGACAGGCATATATCGTTCATAGAAATTAGTTGTTATTATCCCATATTTCATTATTGAGGTATAACATTGCTTTTCCACCAACCGAAAAAACCACACCTTTCATTCTATTTTCATTATTTTTCAAATCTGCTTGTACCTTTTCAAAAACTCCTTCCCACTCATTCATACACAAAGCTGGTATTGCAAGAGCAATTTGTCTTCATAAAATTGGAGATGTTTTTAATCTGCATATTCATGTCTCCTGTTCCCTTTTGTCTTGTTTCTTGGGTTGGGTAGCAATTCATTTTTTGTAACAAAATCTGAAACCCCACACTGATGTATTATATTGTTATATATCTCTTTGGCAAATGTTTCAACTAAATTGCCTTGTGAGTCTGTTTTATATTTATAGTTGCTTGTTTCATGTTTGATATATGTTTGTAACCCAGGTTACCTGTACTCCATGACAGGTAGCAGGTGGATGGGTGGATCCCTTGCCATGTGGGGTTATCCACCAAGACTTTGATCCTCAAGTTAAATGACTCTGCCAAATGGCTGTCGTGATTGGTGACTCCATACATATAGATTGTATCTATCTCCTATCATGCATAGTGCACAATTCAGTTCCAATGTATATTAACCATGTTACAAGTGGGCTTTTTAGTATGAACCAATTAACCACTAAAGCCACTGGAGTAAGATAAACGACAACAAAGTTAATGAGGGTTACAGTGCATGTTAGATAAAACCCCTTGGTCATGCTACTGTTATCTATCATGGTGTAGTGGAAAATTCATACTTCATTCACTAACTCCACTCTGCACACAGAATCTTCAATATACATGTATTTGATCTGTTAATATCTGTGGTCAATGTAAGCTGGCGTCTTCTGGGTGCATGGTCGCCAATTGCTTGACCTGCTTCTGAGTGCCACATGTCACGAAGACTCTGCCAGAATTCACATGCAGCAAGCAATGCCACGAGAAAGCAACTGACCCAATGGATTAGCAAGCATTCTCAGCTGGCAGTCGAAACAAATACTTAAAGATTGTATATATTACAATTACAGTGTGTGTTTGGTTTAAGGTGTCAACAACATGTGTCAAAAACCACACAGATTTACTTAAAACTGTTACTACAATATAGTTTGTTTAATCTTAAGCTGTCAGAATGTAAGTGTCAAAAAGGAAGTACTGGATTTACTCACTCATGGAATTGGATCATTGAAAAACCATCAACCTCCTCCATCTGAAGCTGTTTGGCAAAGAGGGACTTTGTCAGTCTGCACTAACTCTAGATATCATTTCATCAGGCAAGAGGACACTACCACATGCTTTGCACGAAGAACAAGAGACGAGTGCCTGTCTCAGCAGCCATGACAGCTAAATTTAAATTCAATTTATGTCAAAACTGACAAAAGTGATATGTGAAGAAATGAAGTAAATTCAATGTTGGCAATTACCAAATGTTGATCAGGAAATCACATAATGAAGTGCAGCTCTATCTGGGAGGACCAGTCTCGTTCTTGTGCAGTTCAAGCAGTTCTTGGTGATTGCCTTTGAAAAGCCTTTCTCTTTCCACCTGAATACCATCTGAGCTCATCCTCCTGGGAAAGTTACATGCAAATTGGAACTGACAATGACTGATCAGGTGGAAAAACCCCTTTGTCACTTGAACCCAATTCCTCCATAGAAGATTCTACGGGGAAACCTGGCCTGGTCTGAATCATTTCAATGGTCTTCAAAGACTGCAGAAGGTCCTACACTACAGTAAGTCCCATGTGCTTAATGTACAAGTCAAATCCAATGCATCAAGGAATTCTTGATTTTTTTTTGCATATAGACAAAATTTTGTCCGAGATATAGACAGTATTGTTTAACAGATAATATGTAAGTGACACTTGGAAGCATTTTGCAATCAATACCACTTTGTTGTATTTGTCAGCATATTTGTCATCAACTTTGTCACCAAATCAAAGGTGATTCAGTGCTATACTCCCTGAACAAATTTGCACTGCTGATATTAAACAAATCGGTTTGCTAAAAGGATTGGCACAGTGTGTCATTGATTATTCATTAATCAAAGTATATTATTCCTTCACAACACTTTACATACATGCATATATGCTGTACAATGAGTTATATGTATTTTGTATTGGATAGTCGTCAATGTGAAAGCAGGCAAGGCATTCATAATTGACGAGTCTAGATTATGAGCCATTAATGTTCCAGTGCTCCCAAAGCCTCCCTTGCAAATGTCATGTGGCCATGTCCTGGTTAAAAGCCTTGTTTAGCACTCAAGGCTACCTCGTCAAAAATGCCAAAGCAATCCACGAATTGACAAAGCAGCACTTTGAAGAATATCAATGAATTGTTAGCAACAGTGAAATTATTTACTCGCATGCATATCTCTCAGATCTCTGTGAGCATATGTTTAAATAAATATATGAAAGATCAGCCTTTATCAATGAAAGAAAATTACATCCAGAAAATACTGAAATATGAAAGACAAGACATGTTCCCTTATAATATTTCCTTGTGTAGAAACATAGTAACAACATAGAGCACAAGGAATACTATGTGACAAAGACATGATATCTGTCATCAAGGTACCTAGGGAGCCATAAGTGGTTGCACAGGGCCAGGTCGTTCATAACCCAGTAGCATAGTAAACAACTGCAGGAGCAATTGCCTCCCTGGAGCATAAGATTAATCCAAGAAATGCTGGCTGCTCTATGGAGACAGTTGTGCTACCTTATTATTGACATCTCCAAACCTGTGACTGACTCACCCATAGGACAGTGGCATACACATGTGTCACAATGCTATAAATATCTGGAATTATGTCAGAGGCACCTACCTGGCTGCGTCCTGTTGCAGGTTCTTGCAGGGAGATGAGCCTGAAGGAATCAACTGCAGGTAGCCATGTCAGCTGCACCCCCTGCAGTGCATCAGCATGATGGCATGAAATGTGATGGTGGCTCCTTTACCACTTTCTACACTAGAATGTGTCTGTCAATATGCTAGGAGCTGGCCATGCAGACTAGCACCGTGTAGGGCGCCTACAGCAGCATCAGCAACAGTGCCGGTGTTTTGGCAGCACTGGCAGCATCAGCTGCAACATGCATCAGCAGCAACCTGCATCTGCAGCAACCTGCATCAGCATTAGGCAGCTGCATTGTCACAGCAACTGAAGCTGTGATGGTTGTGCATGCTCTTGTGAGTTCCAGCCTTGCATTGTCTTGTGCTCAGTATAGCAATCATTTGCCACAGACCAATTTACTGCATCCCTGCCTACTAAGAGTAAAACAAAGAACTTCTTTTGGCTGCTGCTCTTGCTTTCCCTCATTCTGTTGCATCTCCTCAAGCAGTTTCTCAGCTTTGTCGCCCTCTGTTGTAATTTGCAAAACTAAACGTCACAATTGAACAACTTTCTTCAACAGACTCACACTGCAGAAATATTGCAACATGACCATGTCATAAACTATATTTTGTGGCTGCCTATAATTATATTCTTCCTCTTCTCATGTAAATTCAGAAATCAATTTGTGGCCGGATTGGATCTATAAGGATGAAACTGCATGCTTAATTTGCTTATGTTGTCAAGTCGGTATAACTAGTATTTGCATGTGAATACATTTCAATAAAAGAATTGCACCATCTGCATTCTACATAACCAGGTACAGTGGCTGGTAGACATTTTAAGAAAATACAAATAGAAAGGATAGCCCAACCCAAAATGTATGTTACTAAAGAATGTTGTAACAACTAGGTAAAGATGTGCTGGTAAGCCAATGGTTGTATGTTACAGTGGAGAGAGAAGGAGAGAGAAGGAGAGAGAAGGAGTGAGAAGGAGTGAGAAGGAGTGAGAAGGAGTGAGAAGGAGTGAGAAGAGAGGCAGACTGCACACATGCACCCATTATATAGTTCTGGACCTCCTCACAATTTGCAATTGGTGTATAAGCTCTTTCTTTTGTATGTCTTGCAGTGCAACAGATTAATTTTACTGCAAAGCACAACAACTCATGGTATGACATGCTTAACGCTGAAATGTGACATAGAGTCATGTTTGTATGTTATATATATTTAATCCTAAATCCAAACAGAGCTTCAGCTTAGTTACATCAGGAGTACTTTGAAATGAAGAAAGGGTTCTTTATGCGAAAAATTTACTGGCAAAATATAACCACCTTTTATGAAAAAAGGATAAAGATGAAACTTTTTTTTTCACCAAAAGAAGATGCACTTTTCAGTTAAGGGGTCTATGTCAAGAATTTGAATCTTCTCTTTTACATTCCTTGTGGGGCAAAATAACTTCAAATTCCTCAGTCAAAAAGCACTTTCTGAACAACCTGATCAACTCAAATATGGGCATTTTAGGCAGTTTGATTAATTACAGCATTTTCCTTTATCAATAAGAAAGGAAGAAAGCCAAGATATTACAATCCAGAACAGAAATATTACAATAGGAAACTTTTCCCACATAGTTCCTTTTCAGAAGGTGCAGCTATTTACACCCCGTAAAAATATATCTTATATATAGGCCTATGTCTCAACTTTTCTGATTAATTTAGATCAGGTTTCTGGATTCTCTGCCTGTACCTTGAATGTGCAGAATGTCATGTTTGCATCTTCTCTGAGCTGACAAGTAAATAAAAGGTCCATAACAGTATTTGCTTTTAGTTACAACCGTTGTTGACCTTCCAGCAGAACCATGGCTTTGTTCTAATTGCAGAATACACCCCATTCTACTAGAGCATGACTTTCTATGGCATCCAGGAATTATTCTCCAGTTATTGGATTAGGTAAGATATGTACCCCTTGTCCAGGGAGGTATATAAGGAACCCCAGACTGGACCCAGGCATCGGTCTTTTGCAGAGAGACAAGTTCACCAAATTAAAGGTAAGTCTTCTCAGACTTTAATTTCATTTTGAGTTTTACAGGGGGTCTCATGACCTCTGTTAATAATTGTATTATAATACTGTTTTTCTGTGATTCATTTCAATTGTTGTTTTGTCGTTCAGAAGCTATGCTTGGGTACTGCGTTACCACTTGATTTTAAAACGACGTTAAATAAAATTTTACCATACCATACCATGTTACAAGTTTTAAAACTATAAAACTAAAATCAGTTGTTATATTTTACTAAGATTTTGAGCTTTGGTACTGTTTTGGATAAGTAAATTGCATGTGTGATTTCTGAAAAGTGTTGGCCATGATATCATAGTCACAATATAAAGGAATGTGCACAAAATTGGCTTTTGAAATGCCAAATGGATTTTTGCGTGGAAGTGTGATTTTTCTCAAAAACCTACTGCATTCACGACAATGCAGCGGTATAGAACATGGTATTTCCACAAACCCTAATTGGAATGATTTTATTAAGGACAAGCCTAAAAACCAATTGAGTTTTTGCATGAAGGTAATTTTAGATATGAGAAAAATATTTCACATGGCATAAACGTGAAACTTTTGGCCTGACGAGTAAAGTGTCACAAGTGATGTGAGATATGATTCTTGAGAAGATTTGTTTTTATTGTCCAATATCCATGATACTAAAAGTCAAGTCTTATCCTGCTTAGCTTAAGTCTGTCTACATGAAGTTATTTGTATTTTTTCAGAAAATGAAGTCAGTTTTGTGCCTTTGCCTTGTAGCACTGATGTGTGCTGTCATGTTCGCCCCAGCCATCGAGGCCCAAGGTAGTAAGTGCAATTTCTGGATTAAATTTTTTATCTCAAGAGGAGTACTTGTCAGAAATATGTGAAGCTCATAGGTCTACCTAATATGGCCAGACACTTTGGATTTATGGTTTAATACAGTTGCACATGGGCTGAATTTTAAAAGATTTGAAACTGTCAAAACCACTAGTGACTGAATACAATATAATATTTTTAGTCATCTTGATGTCAACCATCTTTCAAGTCACTGTAAGATCAATACAAAATAAAGATTTAGAAAGCGCAATGTCAGACTCTCGCCGATATCGATTTAGAATAAGGAGTGAATGCAAACTAAAATTTTGAAAATTCCTTGTAAGTTATTCCATGCATACCTTCCTGAAACAAATGGTACCCTTTTTCTACTTTTGAGAGATTGCCCGTGTTGCTGAGAAACAGATATCTCTTTACATTTCCATGTTAGACACAACAAAAATGTATTCTTGTGCTCTCTCTTATATTCACCTGCTTTTCTTATTTCAGTTGCTCCCTACTACCCAGGCTATGGCGGCTACCCATACTACAACGGATATGGATATGGCGGTTATGGCTACGGTGGCGGATATGGCTACGGACACCACGGACACAGAGGAGGCTACTATTATGGCAACTACTACTAACTTGACCTTGACATGACCTTGAAGGTCAACTCTTTTCGTTGATTTTCGACAACTCTTCGACCTTGCAGAATAAACACTACGGGTTGATCCTGCTGCAGCCAGCCTTCCTGTTACCATGGTTATGTGCACTCCATTAGAATTCTCATTCATCAATGTTTTGTGTCGTCATTGAATAAAAAATCTTTCGTAGCAAAAAATTTTCATTGTCTTTGTTGGAAATTTGCCACTGTGTCTGAATTTGTGTGGTCAGACCATGTGCTTGAATACCATAAAACCATAATACCACAATAACACATCACAAGTGTATGCACAACTCAAATTTAGAGATTGCAGAAGTGTAGCCATTTTGCAAATAACATATAGACATGGGGCACATGCAATGATTGGCCTTGTACATCTCACCTATTTTGATAATGTTATGGTCTGCTAATAATTTTCCCTATTCTTGTATTTAGATAGGTGATGCTTGGGGCTGGACCCCAGATGGTCTAAGATCCGTGAGGACTTTTCTCCATATATCCTATAAAACATGAATTACATGGTAACGGAATCACAGAAAAATCACAAAAATTACATTTTAATGATGCTTTGTAAAATTTGTGGTTGCAGAAATTATCACTCAGTGATCTATTTCGACTTAGATGAATATAAACTAACATTTCTGATGCGTAGAATTTCTGTGATCAGCCCGAGCAGTTTCTGCAGCAAGTGGAACACTGCGACTGCGTAACAGAATAATGGACAAAAACAGCCAATTTTGTTACTTCTTCACTTCATTATCGAATTTAAGAAAACTTCTCTAACTATGGAAAAGATAGACTGACCTTGATCATCCCAGGGATATATTCTAAAAACATTTTAATATCAATTATGTTTGAGGTTGCACAGATGGAAATTGTGCTGCCCTCTTCTGAACAGGTGCTGAATAAAATGTGTGATTCCGTTACGCTGTCTGATGTGATTCCGTCAAGCTTAATTGAAATTGGCCTATACAGTAACAAAATCCTAACATTGCAAAATTTTTTAAAATTTGTAAATTTCGAGTATATAAGCACTTAGTGATGTCAACATCAAACATGAAGACCCAACATAACCATTTGTACTGAAGCCTTAGAAAGTAGTGTTTTTCTCAATTTTTTTGGCCAAATAATTGTATTAATTGAAAAAATCATGATTTCCAGGAAATATTTACCAGAAAATAATGTAACAGGCACCAATTTCTCAAGATTAATGAAAATGTCAGATGAGCAAACCTATCTATTTTTGAAATAATTTTGTTTTGTGTCAATATATTGAAAATTGTCTTTTCAAGGTCACCTAATGTCAAAAAATTACATGTTCTTGAGCCATTCCCTATTATCATGGAATTCATGAAAATGTGTTTCAATTCTGCTAACCAATTAGATCTGGTTTCGGGATTCTCTACCTGTATCTTAGAGGTGTAGAATGTCATGATTGCATCTTCTCTGAGCTGACAAGTAAATAAAAGGCCCGTAACAGTATTTGCTTTTAGTTATAACCAGTGTTGACCTTCCAGCAGAACCATGGCTTAGTTCTAACTGTTTATTTACTTGATATTTGAGAAATTCTGGGCATAAATTCTGTGAAAGAATTCACAAGTATTTGAGGTGGGTATCAGGTGTACAGACTGTTTCTTGAGTTATGAAATCTGATTCCATTTTCGGTGAACTTCCCACGAGACAGAGCCCTGTGGCCATGGCATGAAGGGATTAAGGGAACCAAAAGACAAGCAGTTATGTCAGCACCAACGATACCCTGGCAAAGAACCCTTAATTGCAGAATGCACCCCATTCTACTAGTGCATGACTTTCTGTGGCATCCAGGAATTATTCTCCAGTTATTGGATTAGGTGAGATATGCACCCCTTGTTCGCTTTAATCCAGGGAGGTATAAAAGGAACCCCAGACTGGATGCAGACATCAGTCTTTTGCAGAGAGACAAGTTCACCAAATCAAAGGTAAGTCTTCTCTGACTTTTAATTCAACTTGAGTTTCACTTGAAATGTCTTATGACGTCTGTTACAAATTTTAACAGAATAACACTTATATTATCAATTTTTACATTTTGCTATGATATTAGGCCTTGGAACAGTTTTGGATTTAGATTGCGCATGTGTGATTTCTATGTGTAGGCCATAATGTTATAGCTACAATCTAAAAGAATGTGGACAAAATTGGCTTTTGAAATGCAAAATGTTTTTTTGCATGTAAGTTTGATTTTTCTCAAAAACAATGCAGCTGTACAGTATTTCCTAAAACTAATTGGAATGACATTATTGAGGACAAGCCTTAAACCAAATAGATTTTTTGCATGAACGTAATTTTGGATATGAGAAAAATACTTCACATGGCATAAATATGAAACTTTTGGCCTGACGAGTAAAGTGTCACAAGTGATGTGAGATATGATTCTTGAGAGGATTTGTTTTTATTGTCCAATATCCATGATACTAAAAGTTCAGTCTTATCCTGCTTAGCTTAAGTCTTTCTACATGGAGTTATTTGTTTTTTCCAGAAAATGAAGTCAGTTTTGTGCCTGTGCCTTGTTGCACTGATGTGTGCTGTCATGTTCGCCCCAGCCGCCGAGGCCCAAGGTAAGTACAATTTCTGGATTAAATTTTTCATCTCAAGACTCCGGAGGAGTGCTTGTCAGAAATATGTGAAGCTCATAGGTCTACCTAATCTGGCCAGACACTTTGGATTTATGGTTTAAAACAGTTGAACATGGGCTGAATTCTAAAATTTTGTAACATCAGAAATGTCCAACGAAAATGTTGTTTTCATCCTGAGGAGCTTAAAAGATTTGAAACTGTCGAAACCACTGGTAACTGAACGCAATATAATAATTTTGATCATCTTGATGTCATCCATCTTTTGTATCACTTTAAGATTAATATCAAATAAAAATTTAGAAAGCGATATATCAGACAGACTCCTGCTGATATCTATTCAGAATAAGGAGTAAATGTAGATAAAAATCAGTTTGAGACTCAAAAATGCCTTGATAAGTTATTCCATGCATACATTGATTTCAATGGCCTAATGATCAGGGTTTTTTACTGGATGTGTTATTTCATGCGCCGAATTAGTATGAATGCAAATTTCTGTGCAATGTCGTATCATCTTGAAGTTTGATATGTGATGAATCACAATGGGTGAATCTTTGTTTACCTTTCGGCTCAGCTGGCTTTGATGTTACGATATGAGCCCCAGAAATTTTGAGTTCGCACAGGTCATGCGAATGAATCAATTAGTGACCTGGTACACCAGAAATATGTTTCACGTTTTGCTTGAACAACTGTATATAGATTACAGATGTTTTCTTTGCAAAGTCTGACTTATCTGGTGGATTGCTTTCGAATTACCGGTTAAATTCTGCATAGCGTTCCCTTTGCTATTTACTTTCGTGAACTGAATTTTGAGAAGTTTTAGTAGCTCAGATAGATGAGTATCATAGTTCTAAAAACAATTGAATTTCTTTACCTAATTTCCATATACTATAGTAATTCATTCCAACATAAGCCCATATTTATGAGACATGCATTTTCTTTTTTCGGAATATATGATTATTCTCGATGTATAACTGCTAAATTCCTTGGCTGAAACAAAATGGAACTATTATGAGGAAACCTCTTTATGCTGTCTGTGCACATAATATTTTATTTATGTACTTTGTTCACTTGAGGTACAAAGCCAATGATCTACCTATTTTCTTATTTCAGTTGGTCCCTTCTTCGGAGGAGGCTTTGGTGGTGGCTACCCATACTACAATAGATATGGATATGGCGGTTATGGCGGTTATGGCTACGGTGGCTACGGAAGAGGCGGCTACTATTATGGCAACTACTACTAACTTGACCTTGACATGACCTTGAAGGTCAACTCTTTTCGTTGATTTTCGACAACTCTTCGACCTTGCAGAATAAACACTACGGGTTGATCCTGCTGCAGCCAGCCTTCCTGTTACCATGGTTATGTGCACTCCATTAGAATTCTCATTCATCAATGTTTTGTGTCGTCCTTGAATAAAAGTTCTTTCGTAGCAAAATATGTCATTGTCTTTGTTCCTTGCATGTGATATGAGAAATCTGATTCACATTTCTTTAAGTTCACAACTTCACATTCTCAACACTAAGACCTGGGAAGAGTAAAGCAGATTTTGTTTTCTTATGGCTTACACTTGTAAAACTCTTAGTACATAACTGACGAGTGTCTGAGCTGGATTCATCTTCAGTAAAGAAGTGCGGTCTTTGGGACATCATGGCCTTTCTTCTTCTTGCTGACTTGGAGAAAGAAATGGAGAAGTTGAGCTGAGACAGAAAACCACAATGAACAATGTGCAACCACAGACACGTGTGTGACACAATTATGCAAAACTGATGCAATCCCCATTTGCTCCAGAAAGTGAAAGGACAACAAAACAATAATTTGAGGCATGCTATGATGATGCAACTTTTGGTGTTGGTTGCAGGAAGGTACACTGGGGCCATACAGTTTCTGCGCAAAATGTAAACCCACAGGACTCACTCCAGTTGCTGTATCAAGCATTGACTACCACTAAATATTGTGAAGTGTTAGGGCGATTATCAAATGTGAATGCACGTTCTGCAAACAAGCCCAATGTGGCGAATATTCAAATATTCAGGTTTTTGGTAAATTATGTGGAACCATTCAAGCTAATTAAATACATATGAGGCAGTTGTTGAAATATGATTTCCCACAATACATACAGGTGCATGTCACTTTATAGTGTGAGCATCCATGCTGGAGCTGTTGTTTTATTTCTGTGCTGTTCGCTTATTATTATTACAGAGTATTCTAGAATTTGAATAATTCAGGAAATTTTGAGTTGAGTGTACATCATGACAAAACAACAGAAGTTATATTTTCATTTTATTGTTTGAATACAAATCTCTACTCCACTAGTCAACATGAGCATTCCATAATAACAGATAGGTTTGTTGGTGATATTCTGCAATTTAGTGATAGAAGCCCCTGCCAGCTCCATAGCCGCCATATCCGGCATTGCCATATCCGCCATAACCACGACCATATCCGCCATATCCTCCGTATCCACCATAGCCACCATAGCCGCCATATCCTGCGTTTCCGTATCCTGCTCCGTATCCGCCATATCCTGCATTTCCGTATCCTGCTCCATATCCTCCATAACCACGACCGTATCCTCCGTAGCCACCATATCCGCCATAGCCGCCATATCCGTTGCCATAGCCATTGCCATAGCCATTGCCATAGCCATTGCCATAGCCGTTGCCATAGCCGTTTCCATAGCCGTTGCCATAGCCATATCCGCCATAGGGAGCAGCACCATATCCGTTGCCATAGCCATTGTAACCCACTGTATGAGAGAAAAGATATGATATTAGATCTACTTCATTAGCTTGAAAACAATAAAATTATGAATTTCAGTGTAAAAGTGTATAAGTAATTCCAAAACGCATATTTAAAATGCAAATGAGAATGTAAGCTCTTACGGAAGTTACCGGCGTTGACAACAGCCGCGAAGAGAAGCACACAAAGAACTGCAACGGCCTTCATTGTGATGGATTCTAGGATGACAAAATATGGGACACGATGTTAGAAATATGCAGTTCATAACCAAGTCGAATAATAAATTTTCCTTTAAACGTGAATTAAATATTTGCACTTATATTGATCTAAAAAAAATCATCAGTCACTAGAAATATTCGAGAAGAACAAACGTTCATATTAAATCATTAAAAGCACTGATCATTTTTAAAAATAATATATAAATCAATGTTCATGCAGCTGATGAAGTATTTCAGTATTATTGTGCTTAAATAATTCCTCGATAATGCCCAACTCCTCTGGTGTCGATTGGTGACCACTGAACTTCTTTCAAAAGTTTAATTATGTTAAATAAAAGTCAGTAAAGTCCAAACTCTTACCTTTTGTTCTGCTCACTGAAGTGACTTCACAGGGTTGGAAGGGTGGATGCCCTGCCTCAGTTTCTTCCCCCTTTTATATTCCCCTTTTCATCTTCATTAACACCCAAGTCACGCTCCATTTTTATTGTCTGGCCATTAAAGAATTCCATGGATTTTTGATTGCTCACTTTGAGCAGAGATTGCAGTATCCAAATTGCTGAGCTTCCTTTGTGCTTAAGTTCATAGCTGAGGATTGTCTGGTGACGCAAGGCAGATTTTTGCACACTTAACACCTTCTTTACCAAAATTCCTTTGAAGTGAAGTAATAAATGTAATTAAAAGAAACTTTTAAAAAACCAACACTCTCTTGAATTATAAATTCCTACAGAAAACCGTAATTATGTTTTACGTTTATCCTAAATTAAGATTTTAGCCTTCATGCTAAGTGGCATGTATGTGGCATGTTTTAGATCTAAGAGGCCTCAAAGAACAAAAGTCTCCTTATAGTGGATTTATTGGGGATTTAGAATTAGAATATTCCAAGAAAAATCAAGGCAGATTGACATGAAAATGTGAATGCCTGACATAATTACTAATTATCAAGGTAAGTATATAAAGTCCCTCTTCATTTCAAGCCGCAGTATCTTCTTGGCGGTCTCTGGCAATTACTCCAAACAGTAAGTGAAGAGATAATGATTTCATGATCTTTGAAAATTGAAGCATTTAATATGAGTTATTTAATGATAAAATTTCAAAATTCAAATATTTTGTATCTCTGAAACTTATTTATTATCTCAAACTCATTTTTCCAATATTTTGTACAAGTGCAAATACAATTTCAAATATTTTGTATCTCTGAAAATTATTTATTATCTCAAATTCATTTTCCACAATTGCAGGAAACAATGAAGGTTGTCTGCGTCTTCCTGGCACTCTGCGTCCTTGCAGTTTCTGCAGGAGTTTGTAAGTTGATATTTATTTCATTGAAACAATTATAGAGTTGTTGGAAATATGCCACTGTGTCTGAATTTGTGTGGTCAGACCATGTGCTTGAATACCATAATACCATAATACCACAATAAGACATCACAAGTGTGTGCAACTCAAATTTAGAGATTGCAGAAGTATAGCCATTTTGCAAATAACATATAGTTATTGAGCACATGCAATGGTTGACCCTTGTACATCTCACCTATTTTGATAATGTTATGGTCTGCTAATAATTTTCCCTATTCTTGTATTTTCATGTTTTGGAGAAATAATTTTATAGTAGGAGCCTGCCCCCAAATCACTTGGCAGATTTCAGCAGTTAGAAAATAGAAAAGGATTTAAATAACTGAATTTGGAAAAATGTTTTTCACAGTGAACAGTCAAATTTGATAGAATCAGTGACAAATGTATTATTACAAACATATCTGTGGCATTTCGACCAATCTACTTGTTGCTTTGTACTGTGCTAGTACATAGGTGCACTGAATCAGTGAATCATGTCTATCAATGACTGGTATTTATAACAGCCCATGGGTCAGACAAACTCAAAAAGTAATTGTTCATTTTCGTGATTGGTTATATACCATCAGCACAATAGTTTCTGATTGTCGGAAAATCGTTTTACAATTAATTTAGATGTTTGGGAATGTATTCAACTGATGAGTAAAACATTATTGTATTTATAAAGTTGTTCATAGTATTTGTCCGTAAGCCACTTATTGAACTGAACGCAGTGAACTGGCTAAATTGTGTCTTTGAATTAAGTGTGCAGCTCTACAGAAACATTAGAGTTCTTTGCAGATTGGTGGTCCATTGGAAAAATGAATTTTCCTATTTTCAATTTGCGAACTGGCTTTACCACATCATTGACAGTTTTCTGTTGGTCTCCTAATCTTCTTATTTGATGAAGTACCTTAAGTCATTGTGCAAAATTATGACAATGTTTTCAACTGCATTCAGCTTCCCTAAACCACTTGACAACAATGATACTATTATCAATTACAAAGTTCTATATAATATGATATAAATATACATACATGTAAGTTAAATGACAGAGGGAGATTTGTCCATTACAAATTGAAAATGATATGTCATAAATTGTATAAATTATTGAAGAGTAAAGAATGGTGTAAAAAGAGAACTGTAGTGGTGAACTTAAGATGTAAATTAAGACAGAAAATGTCAATTTTTTCCTCTGTAGTGCCATTGGCCACCCATGATGGATACGGAGCTGGACTCTACAACTACGGACATGCACCAGTATCCTACAGAGGAAATGGATATGGCTATGCGCCTTACAACGGACATGGTTATAATGGATATGGTCGTGACTACAACGGATATGGAAATGGCTACAACGGATATGGAAACGGCTACAATGGTTTTGGGCTAGGATACAATGGATATGGCAATGGGTATGGAAATCGATTTGGCCATGGCTATAACGGATATGCCGCCAACCCCGGATATGCCGCCAACCCCAGATATGGATACAACTATGCTGGTCCATACAACTACAATGGCTTAGGCTTCAACCATGGCAGATATGGAGCTGCCCCTTACAACAACTATGGTGCTTACAACAACTACAATGGCTTCCCTCATGGCCATGGCTCTGCAAGATTTTATGATGGCTACTAGACTAGTGATTGATCTCTGATTGATTTTCTTGATTGTGATTGAACTTGTGATTTCTCACTTGTACATGGTTTACACATTGCAATAAATACGTATTCACATTTGTGTCAATCAGGTCTCATTGTATTTTTTCGTATAAGTTCTCATTCTATGTTTAAATGAGTCATAATGACCTTGATGAGGATTTGGACAACTCTTTTTGTATTCAAGTCTCCTATGAGTATGATACATTCTGTGCAATGTGTCTCCTTTGAAAACTCAGCCTCAGAGTCCAAATAATGAAGTCATTTGTTGTAATCCCAGCTTGACAAAAAGAAAATTGGCAAGTAAAAAGTTGATAGTATGAAATAAAGAAAGAATGGTTATTTTTACAAAGAGAATATTCAACATAATTTACTTTATTGAAAAAAAAATGAACGGGAAAAAACTGCATGTATACGTCATTTAGATTTTTATTCATGAACTTTTTTTAGACTTTACATTGGGAGAAAAATAACATTTACAAAGATCATATGTTACAAGTTTAGCAACAAAATCTCATGAAAAATGTTAACGACACAAAAAATTCAAAGGGTAGCTTGCCTGCAGACTTCTTTGCATAGCTTTCACATATTTGAATTTTTTCAAAAAATCTGTTATTCGCAAAGTTAAAAATTTAAATAACAACACATTTTTGTGTGCATAAACTTGGATTAGTTGGCATTTTTGCCTAAGGTAGTGGGTAAAGTCTCTTTCCTTCTGGTATAATTCATTCTTATGGCCTATTGGGTGTCCTAGTAATCATAGCAGGAAGGGGTTGTACTAACCTCCGTGCTTTGCGGGTCCTGGGAATTTTTTTAAACCTCTTGTAAGTAGAGGATTAGGGGTGGGAGATCAGGAGAGACAGAGCAATGGCTGTTTTAGTGCATGTTCTAGTAAAAATGATGAGTGCCCTTACGATGAGACCAGGTAAGAAGATTCGAGTTGGGATAAGACAAAAGCTGTAAGCTGCCTCCAACGTGACCTGCAAGTAGATGAAGGTTTAGGGGGACTATTTAAGGGGTAGGGGGAGCAGGACTCGATACCACAAGCCACTAGCTCAGCAGTCAACTCACCGACACCCGGACCACTCCAAGTAAGTCTCACTTTCTGTAGATTTCTGAGAATTCTATGAACTACAAGTTGGATATTGACATTACTTTGGACTACAATATTTTCATTTCATAAACTACCAGTAAATGACTGCTTAAAGTCACTGAAATTTTGAGAATATCGAAATATTTGCAATAACTATATCTTCATTTTCTAGTGATGCAATGCCATATTGCGTACACAAACATTTATTTTTGCTTTATGATTCTGTGTAAAAGTTGGAAGCTGAGTGACTACTGTGCAACTCAAGAGTTTTAAAAGACATGCAATTGTATATCACCTGCTGCATCACTTTTGCACAATTGATCATTATCATGCAAAAACTGTCTGTTTCTGATACATAGAAGACTTTCCTTTTTGCGATATGAATAACTATCGTCATTCATTTTAAAGGCTATGTGCCATAAAAGTGTATCTTGTAATCATCGACTGATTTCAGGAAACCAACCAGCATCACCATGAAGGCTGTCCTTGCATTCCTCGCCCTCGCACTCTGCGTTGCCCTCTCCCAGGCTGGCCCAGGCTTCGGAGGTAAGTTCACTCAAATATGTTTCATTTGCAACTTTACAGGAAATCACCTCAGGCCCATGTAACAATGTAAATGACAATGTAAAACTTTGTATTTTATGATGAAACTTGCAAAGCTTCTGCACAATCAGGCCTGCCATTATAGTGATGATTATTGGCCAATACTATACATAAGTACATAGATATCTATCTCTTTATTTCCTGCTTGTCTTGGGCCCAACTAATTTTTACTACTACTACCACAAGCAGCATCCCTCACTTATTGAGCTCATTTCTTGTAATTCTTTTACAGTTGGCGCCTATAATGGATACGGACCAGGATATGGTGGCTATGGTGGATATGGCGGATATGGCAACGGCTACGGCAGAGGAGGATATGGCGGATATGGTGGATACGGAGGCTATGGTGGCTACGGAGGCTATGGCGGATATGGCGGCTATGGCGGATACGGTGCTGGTGGTTTTGGCCGTGGTGGCTTCGGCGGTGGCTTCGGAGGTCCCGGATTCTTCTAAACTGATGATGTCGATATAGTTTTCCAATGTTGAGTTTTTGTTTGTTAAACAGTAGTTAATAAAATGTAGTTACAAAAAATATGTCGCCTGCTGGTTTTCTTCAGAATTCTTCAATTTGCTTGTTTTGGAGCAACTTCAAGAACAATGAGCATATACCTACACGAAATAAACTAATGATACAAATTGTGGGCCATCTTCATTGTGCAAATATTTCATTGTACAATTCTGTTGAAAAGAGGAAAATTTGTAGATATAACTATAATGTGAGCGAATAGTATACATTGAGCTTCATGATGGAATTTTAGTGCAATTTCACTGTTTGAAACATGGCTGTATGTTTTCCGAAAGTGACTTTATATCTTCAATCGAACCCTGAATGAATCACGCACAATATTTATTAATATTTATATGATGTATACTCCGTTCATCACAGCCAAACTTACTCCCACACACCGTATTTTCTCCATAATTATTGTGTGCAATCTGCATTCACCCAGAGGCCCTCCAGTTGAAACAAGAATTCTGATGACTCCATCAGTAATGGAAGGTTTGTGTGGACCATGCAAACAGAAAAGATTTTAATGTAACAATTGCACTGTACTGCATGCATTAGTGACAGAAATGGTGGTGATTACTCCCTGCTCGATAACTATATATATAATTTATACATTCACCAGCAAAAGAAACTCAACCCTTGATTTTATCTCATTTTTGAAAATTTTTACATTTTACAAAAAACTTTGAAAATTTGCGTTTTGACCAATTTTGAAACACAGTGAAGAAAATTGTTGAGTTTCATGGCTTTTGAATAGTGCAATTTGTGAGAATTTTTCCAAAGATGTTTCCAACATGTCTCAGAGGTGTAAGAAAAAATTCAAGACAAAATATGGATTAGAAAGGTGTTTCAGTTACTAGCTTCGCCATGAAGTGGACGTAACTGATATTCTAATAAAAAGTTCCAAGTCAATATTTTGAAACAATTTTTTTGAATTGTATTGATCTGTATAGCGCTTTCTCTGACAACTGTAAACCGTACTATAGAAAACTTGGTGTAATCCTGGTATGTACGTACTCAATGAAGTCACTAGCAATTGTATAATGAAACATCTTAAAGCATTAAACCCCAGAAAGAGTACTGGTCTTGATGACATCGGACCAAAATTTCTTCATGATGGTGTTGAACAATTAACAAGTATTGTAACACATCTTGTAAATTTGTCAATAAGACAAAAAGTTGTGCCAGATTGTACTAAGCTAGCCAAGGTTACACCACTACACGAAAAAGGTAGCAAATTAGAAATAGGCAATTATAGACCTGTGAGTGTGTTAACATCAATTTCGAAGATTTTAGAATGTGTGGTACTCGATCAGGTTGAAAATTTCTGTAAAGAGAAAGGTCTATTGTACGAGTTTCAATCGGGATTCCGTTTGAAATACTCAACGGATACTTGTTTAATTCACCTGCATAATTATATTAGAACAAATATTAGTAAAGGTAACTTCGTAGGAATGCTTATGCTTGACGTGCAGAAAGCTTTTGATTCTGTGGATCATGTTATGTTGTGTGAGAAGATTGCTGTTGCAGGTATTGACAATACTTGGTTTAAGTCATATCTCACTGACAGGAAACAAGTTGTATCTGTGGGTAATTGTCATTCATCGGCTAAAACAATATTATCAGGTGTGCCACAGGACAGCATTTTGGGGCTGTGGGCCTCTGTTATATATTGTAATGATATGTCGACCTGTATTTCCTGCAAATTATTATTGTATGCAGATGATGCTATTTTGTTGTTTAGTCATAAAAACATTAATGTTGTAACTGATCAACTTAGCAAAGAGGTATCTAATTGTTTTCACTGGCTAGTTTATAACAAACTTTCCATGCATATGGGTAAAACAGAAGCTATGATCCTCTGTTCAAAACGTAGAAAAGGCCAGTTGAATAATGTTACAATTAAGTGTAAGGAGCACACCATTAAACCAAGCGAGGAGGTGAAGTATCTTGGACTGAAGATAGATAATACACTGTCTGGAAATTCAACAGTAACGAACATCATTAGTAAAACTACATCTCGGCTTAAATTTCTGTATAGAAATGCCAAAGTTCTTGATTTTCAATCAAGGAAACTTCTGGTATCCGCGTTAATTCAATGCCACTTTGACTATACGCTGTCTCCGCTTGGTTTATGAGTCTATCTCAATGTTCATATAGGAAACTCCAAATAATGCAAAACAAAATTGTATGTTTCATCTTAGATTTGGGACCTAGATCCCATATAGGTCAATGTGAACTTGACAGAGTTGGTTATCTGAGTACAAGAGATAGAGCTCGACAATTAATTCTAAATCATATGTTTAATATTTACCAGCGAGCTGCTCCATCCTATTTCTGTAACAACTTCAAAGTAATTAGTCACCGTTATACCACCAGATATGCTGAACATAATTTTTGTGTACCAAAACCAATTGGGATTGATAAGTATAATTTTTCCTATCACGGTGTAATGGCCTGGAATGACTTACCAGTATCCATCAAGTCTGTTAACAACAAACAACTGTTTAAAAGTAAAGTTAGAACTTATCTCAGGACCCAGGCTCATTACAATGAAAACAGGGATGTTGTATTTTTCTGATTTTATTATTATATAAATATATCTATTTGAATCTATGTTATTTATAATTTGTGACGATTGGTAGCCTTTGTTGCCCAGCAACACCATTTTGTTTGCGAGGCTGCAGATGTTCCGCAGGGGCAGTATAAATGTCCTACAGGGGCAGGGGATGTCCCTATATCCCGCCGGTCATGTTTTTCACTCATTCTCACTCGAAAAATGCTTGCCAGACATCCAAAAATTGAGAAAAATTTTTGGCTCTTTCCCGGCAACTTGAAAAAGAACTTTCAGGCTGCTGAATCTTTTTGACATCCACGGCGGAGTTCTCCCCATTTCTGGGAATCCCTCCAATATGCAAAAAAATATCGGCGAGATGTGAAAAATCATCTGCGGAATGTCGCAAATTATCAAAAATCACGCAATTTTCCAGGAAATACCAACCCGTCGATGCCAAAAGACCTCCGTAACGTCCCGTGTGAACGTAGCATAACTCAAGACATTTCCAGCAGGGGGTGCTTCAGGCCAGAGCCATTAATAACGTAACCATTGTGAGCGTACAACAGGTTGATTTATTTCGACTGGAGTTGAGCACCACCTGAAGGATATTTCTGGAATGAGATTTGCATTCTGAAATTGAAAAAAAAATATCCAAATATCGACTTGGAACTTTTTTTGACATGTCAGGGCAGAGCTATATGAAACATCTTGCAATATCGTTAATTCAAAGGAGCATGAACTCCTTAACTAACAAGGGTAGTTGATTCGTGGAGAGAAATTAACGATAAAGGTTAATATTGCCAACAGATTTTGTGTAAATTGCTTTTCTATATCATTATTTTTCCTGCATGGCTTACACGCAATGAAGTGATATTCATCCTTTATATTTGTTAGAAAATATGCATTTTTCGTAAAAGCAGGAGTGACCTGACAAAAATTGTGTGCCACAATTTTTTGGGACAATTTTTCATCTAATGCTCATGACCTACTAACTATACCACTGGTATATTGAAATTCCCAAAAAGGTTCTTTTCAGCCCACTCTACGCTGGTAGCCTAGCCAGGGATCGGCTGTGTGCCATTTGATTTTTAATTTGGTGTTGCATTTTCAAAAAATAAATATGTTTACTTTGTCCTTGACTACAGTTGAAGCCAATTATTTTTTCAAGCAATTTTGAGGTGAAGAGAATTCTACTTTGCCTTCCGCACATCCCCACACCCATTGTCGACAAAAATTCAATATGTTTTTCAGTTTTCCACGCACAAACCCTTTCAAAATTTAATGATTTTCTTCTTGGTTTCCTGTCGCTGGGTAATGCAACTGAAGTTAAACACAATCATGTAACAGGGTGGTGTTGCAAGTTTGAAAAGCAGAATTATTATTTGTAAAGCTGCTCATGTTCATACAATGCACTCGTGCAAATAGTTAAGTGTATAAGTTCACAAATTGTGTCGTTTCTAACTTTAAATGGGTGAGTTCCTTCAAACAGCCTTGGGCTTCAAGGACACCAGGAATGGCCTTGGACTGTTATTGCTGCCAACAATTAACCCGTATCGTTCTTTTGTGTGCCATATTCCATTCCGAGATTGTTTTCCAGAGTGATTCTCTTGATTCTCTTGGTCTGCAAGAATTGTTCTTTTTTTTTTCAGGGTGATTCTGTATCTGTAGGTCCCTTGGCCTGCACTAATTTCTTTTAAACTTTTTTCAGGGAGGTTCATTGGTTTGCAAAAATACTTTTTTGTTTTCAGGGGGATTCTGTTGGTCCCTTGGTGTACAAGAATGTAAGGAGAAACAACACTTACGAGATCCCGTTTGCTGTGTCCTACGGAGCTTCATGTGCAGCAAAACAAAGGACCCCCCAGTGGTGTCTATGATGACATTTTCCACTTGATATCTTGGATCTAGACTACTATGGACAAGAACTAGATAAAGGGGCAATTGCCAAAGACCTGTGTAAAGCATCGTCTTGCTTACTGATGCAATAAATATTATGAATAAAACGTAATCATGCATCTGAGAAAACCAATATGTAATTGTTGAATATTCACTAAATTGGCCGGTTAATCAAGGTGGCCAATAAACTTGGTGTGGAATAGAGAAGGCAAAACAAAAATATTTGAAGTCAACAGTAAGGAGAAATATTGACTAAGTAGAGTCCCCCCAAGAAGTTTTTTGCCCGGGTTTGGAATAAATACAGTTATTCGAGTTGCAATTAATTGGTTTTTGTCCATAAATTTGGGAACATTTATGTATCAAAGTTAGCATCAGTTGTTTTATTAGAAGCATTTTAGATTAAAATGAGGTATATTTTCATATGAAACAACTTTGAAACAAGGGAGGTAAAACATGCTTCAACTCAGTGTTGACCCCATTTTCCATAAGCTCCTTAATATCATTCCCACGTTTAGTTCGTAGTAGCTATAGGGAAGCCATCTTGCACAATGTATGGTCACAATGAAACAATAGCTGCATCCTAGGCTTCTTTAGGGTGTATGATTATATGTATCCAGTGGATTTCTTTCTCATATCAATTGATTCTTAGAAAAGATCAATGTTCATCTAATGGATGATTCCCTCACAACCAGAATTTGTAAATCGTGATTATGGAGAAGGATGATATGGTGGCCCTCAACATGTGGATGGTGGACAATACACAAGATACAGAAAAGCTGGACAATTCAAGTGATAACATCATCATGGAAGAATCAAACTTCGTTGTATTTGACAAAACTTGCATCATTTGGGATACAGCTGCTCAGGACATGATGGATTCACTGGCAATGGTGGTTATGGCAATGATAATGGCAGTTTTGGCTTCGTTGGATCCTGAATCTTTCAAAACAGCTTTTGAAGTGTTTTTCGAATGCTGACTTTTCTTTGTTGAGAATACATGTTATTTGCAAATTATAGTAGAACATTACAACAGTTTTTACACAAATATATGTTTGCTATTCTTAAGAAAAAAATCTGGGTGTTTTCAAACTGTATCTGCATGGGCAGTAATTCAGATTGATTTGATTGATTCATTGATGAATTGATTGCATGAATTGTGATGGAACTAATAATTAATCAAAAATGATATGAAGGTGCACATAATATATCTATGTAAAACATAAATTACTTTGGATTGTTTTAAAAACTGACACATGTGCAATCACATCAATTCTCTCAAAATAAACCCTTGAAATAAATTATTTTAGTTACTGATTTTGGTCAAAATTCTGGCCCTAGAAGAAGCGACTCCTGTAGGAAGAAACTGAGCAAGTCACATAGGACTGGGAAATGAATATACAAATTGATTACCTTTTATGACCTCTGGAAGCATGAAGGAATGGTGAGGCCCAGCTGTGAAATGTTTTTATGAACAAAGAGATGAAACTTAAAAGGCTGACAGTATAAATTGGAGACAAACTGAAACAATGGGCCCACCCTATCCCACGTCACTCACCAGCTGACTGAACATGCGTAAGACCCACAAAATTTTGCTAAAAAACCAATTTCACATATTTTTTCCTAATTTCAGGTTAAAACCAATTTTTTAAGTATTGGTAGGACGTACTTGCAGCACCCTATACTTTCACAAGAAAAAAATTTATCAAATGTGTCGTTTTGGGTGGAGTTGCCCTTTAACTTCATCTCAATTCAAAGAGTGATTAACCAAGCATATCTAATGTTTTTATATTTTTAACGTGAGAATCAGAGGGGACGGAGTTGCCCCATCAACAGGGGCGGAATTGCCCCGACCATTAGAATAATATCAGTGGGTTATTTTCTAAATTAGCATTATATTGATCGCTGAAATCTCTTGTACATGTTAAGTCGTTGAATAAATGTTGCTATTGATGACAATAAGTAACGTGTTCATACAAAATGTTCCTGTGAAACGCCTCAGTTTTGAAAGTTTTTTTTCAATTACACACTGAAATTTCTTAGTGATGACAGACCTGCTTTCTATTGCAGTTGCCATGGTAGTCCGAACCAAACTATATATCCTTAAATACCTGTATTTCAGTAACCTCGTGACACAGTAGAAGTAATCCACTTGAAAAATATTTATTTTCAATTATATTTTGGGCCATGAGGGAACTTTTTCTCCTCAAGGGGCGGATTTGCCCGAAGTTACCCTAATTATTTACTTCAAGTGCGTGAAGTCCCTGCTTATTCATTCCAAAATCAGGCAAACACCTGTTAAGAAATACCCAAGCAGAAATGATTTATTTTGCGGCTGCCCAAAAAGAATTAATCTATTTGACTGATCTGAGCAAGAACTTATTTATTTAACTAACTTAAAGCCCACCTGGATATTGAACCCCTTAATTATATTTACCCTCATAATAGTAAGGGCCTGTTAAGTTTTAGTGCATGCAAACTTTCCAATTAAATTAACTATGCAATCCCTTTTAAAAGCCAAGAATACAGCAATGTAAGAAATACAAAAAGAAAACAGTCATTGGAAGCAGTACGCCTCTGTAGTATTTAGCACGAAACCTTTTTTTTTCTTTTACAACAAAACAGAAACAATAACAAACCCCATTTCTGAATTTTTGCAAACTTCCAAATGAACTTTTTTGAAATGCGTGAGGTGAGACCAAGAAATGTCAAGTTGACCAAATTTTAGCAATAATGCTTTCACTAGCAGGAAACGTCCAGTTACTTGCTTGGCTTGAAATTGCTTACCTTGCAAAAGCCCATTTGATCAGCATGACCTGGGCCTATATTTTGTCACCCCTTGTGAGCCCTTTTCATAATCAAATGCTTGCAACTGTATTTAAATTATCTTGAGTCTTATAGACGATCATATTAACTTGATGTAATGGCACGTGTAGATTTAATCAGGAAACAATCAACCAGTCCTTGAGCTAACTTTCCAATCTGAGATTAAGGGACAGCTTGATGTTTATGATAAGCAATCTATAAGACTTAGCAACTATTTTAGTCATTTTAAGTGACTTAAAAGTGTCATGAAATCTACCGTGACGACTTAAGGCAGTTTTAAAATGAGAATAAGGATTTAAGTTGCCATTGTAGCAGAGGTCAGTTACTGGGCCGAAAAGTAGGCATGTCTATATAAGGGTGTTCAGGGTTCCACAAGTCAGAAGGAACAGCCCAGGTAAGTCATTCATTTACTCAAAATTTACTTCCTAATTAGAAAATAAGTAAATAGGCCTATTGTGGAAGCAACGGTTTTATTGATGCCTTTTTTATCATCAAAGCCTGTAGACATTTTAGATAGATAGATATTTACTGTAATTTTTGTTTAACTCTTAAAACCTTCTAATCTTGAGGGTATACCCAGTAGGACTGTCTGCGCTGTTAAAAATACTGCCAAAAAGATTTTTTTTCTTCAAAAAGCGCTTTCACTTTCATGGAACTGTAGGGGAGAGCGGGGCCAGTTGAACCAAATTTTTGAAATTGCTCTCCTGTGTGCCTATCTTTACAGCTTTCAAGGAGAACAAAGATGGAAAAGTTAGTTTGAAAAGTTGTCCAAACATCCCAACTTTAGGTTTTGGCGTATATCTTACCACGGCCGACACATGAGCCTCCAAAAAATAAAAAAAGATTGGTTCAACTGGCCCCACGAAGTGGCATGAGGAGATTCATGAATGATATTCCAGAAAAAAGTCCTATGAAAAGCCAGTGATATACATAGAAATGACAATTAATTTCTTGACAAGAAAATAAAGGCAAGAAAATAAAGTTTGAAAGATTATGAATATGCCTTTAAAGGTGCCAGAAAAGATTTTGGTGTGCACCAAAAACGAACAGCCATATTTAAGCTTCAGCCAACAGATTAGGGTGAAATGCAGTGTGTTACTGTGTGTATAACTGATTCTGTGAGAGGGGTTTACAGGATTGCGTGGACTTCAACGTATGAATTTAGACACTTTTGGAAAAAGTTAATTTTTCATTGTAGGAATGAATTTAGGTGTGCAAACTTATCTCCCAATGCCACTTAAATGAAAATTTCATGATCATGGTGATGGTGGGATTCTTTTTTCAAAAGAAAATCTGCAAAAATAACAACACATGCAACATACTATGTATACAGTGTCATTTCATGGGCTCTAGATACTCGATCACTACCGGTATCATACAAGGAAAACTTCAAAATCTTTTTGGGGGAGGGGGCTGAATGCTCAATTTGTAACAAAACCTGGCATTGCCAAGTGCATAGGGGAGAGTTGGGCCAGTTGAACCGGCGGGCCAGTTGAACCACCCTTGATTTTTCACCGGTAGGAGCAGGCATGGAAATATACATACAACCTTGTGTTAGGCCTTATTAGGCTAATCTTTTACATGTAGATCTTTTGGCTCTGAGACACGTGGTAATGAAACTATCACACTTTTTTCATTTTTAGCATGAAAAACTGAGTTTGTCACATTGAGATTGGAGCTTTCATAGCATTTAAAATACCTGGTCTGCAGGGATGTCATATCATCATAAGATAATGGGTTATGTGTAGATGGAAACCCACTTCCTTAAAATGGTTTCCTACAAAAAGGGTGCAGCCAGGCTATATATAGATACATGGAGGTCCAGGAGGGGCCAGTTGAACTGGAGGAGTTTATGGCAATTTATTAATTTTTTTTTTAATCAAATTTTTTACAAAATACACTTACAATGAGAGGTACTATTCAGTAAAACAGTTTTTTGTAATAGGCCCATTACAATGGATTAAAATAAATAAATAAATTTATTATTAATGTTTAACCGTCGACTGGTTCAACTGGCCCCAGGCTATTCTTTGAACAGAAAGAAATGTGTGAGACATGTCAAATTTAGCCAAAACATGCTATGGTCCTAGCAGAACTTGTTAGCAAAAATAAAGGATTGCAGCCCCACACTTCACCCATCATCCTTCCAATGGTTCAACTGGCCCCAACGGATGGTTCAATAACTTGTCTAAAATAACATTGAATAATTTAGCCACCTTTCTGCTAATGCACAATGCCATTAAGGGCCTTTGTGGATGTAAGCAAGCATCAGACGTAAGTTTAGACCACCTGAAATTTTTGTTTATCACACACATTCAAGGAAGTGATAAAAATAGATCAGGTTTTCTCTCTTGTAGAACTTCCCTGACACATAGGCAAGAAAATCCATGGAGAAATTTTTCAGCTAAGCACCTATTTTCCCTTATATTGCCAAAAAATTGACGTGGCCTAAACTTTTGTCCGCTACTGTACTATAGATAATAAAATCATGCACACATCGTTCAGTATATTGCCAGAATAAGTAGTGAGATACAAACCACCGGAATGTTTTATTATTTCATTATTCGGATACGATTTTTAGATTAGATTTTTTAAAACACATTGTGAATACATGTACATGTCAGCATGCCTTGGCGGTCCAACGTTGGACCAGCTTCGGGCCGATGTTGGACCGCCGAGGCACGCTGATAGGGGTACACTGTATACAACAACATTAGATACAAGTGTACGTAGACAACTGTAACGGGCATAGCCTGGCATGTACACACATTAATAGAAAAACTTATCAGATGTGATAAATGAGATACTTTTAAACCTGCAATTAGCTTACTTGTTTATCTCCATCTCCTACTTTTTTACAATTTATATTTAAAAAAAAGATTAATTAATTATAAGATACATCATTATTTAAGCGTTTGTTCAAAATAAATAAATGATAGGATAGAAATGTTATACTTAGTTACACACTCAGGCATAATACCTTGCCAGATGCCAAATATTAATAGTCTTTCAATGTCTTCTTACAGCTTTTGTAAAAGACCCAACTGTAGTTTTATTTTTTAGCCCTTCAGACCAATTTATCCAAGACCAGGTGCCTGTCCAAGAAAACTTTGGTTGTATTGGAAGGTAGAAAAAGTAAATAGGTATGTCATTGAATGCGGTGACGAATTGCTTGTCTATAAAATTGCAATTCTTCTTTTGCAGCTGGTAAAATGATTTTAAAACTGGCAGTCGTTTTGTTGGTGGTGACACCTTGTGTATTTGGACTGAGTCAACAAGAAATTGACCAGTTTGGTGGAATTGGCTGCACTCCAGATGCAGGGGCAACAGGTTCAGCAGTTACAGCATCCCTCTCAGGAACAACTGCAACTATCACATCCAACCACGTGCCTAACCATGTGTGGGAATCGGTAAGTCGCATTCTTATTCACAAATGTAACATGTTTTTTTCATTGCCATTTATAAATAATGACAGTTTTTGATGTATATTATTGGTTGTAACCTGTTCCTCAAATTGATTTAACCAAGTAAAACTATTTGCCATTGACAGTGTTATTTTAAAATAGGTTTATTTTCCTTTGTGTTATCAAGGTGAATCCCAACTCCCCGGCAGCCTCTCCCACAACCTACACCTTCACCACCCCAACGATGTTGAGCGACGACCAGGTGCGATGTCTGCCTCAGGGGCCGATTGCAATTGCCAAGAATGGAGTTCTCATATTCAACCCGACAACAAGAGAGGGAGGAAATGCTTATACGGATGAAGAGATGGACTGCAATGGAGGCCACAGTGACGGCATGGGGAGCTACCATTACCATTCGCTACCAGACAACGGAGTAGTTTACGATTCCTCTGACTCATCTTCTCAATTTATTGGAGTGGCATTTGATGGGCTGCCAATCTACTCGTAAGTGTTCAGGCCTCAGTAGATAGGAAGACCCACCTTGACAATGCAGTTGTTAAGGATGGGATACAAAGCATAGATTGACTGTTTTGAGTCTAAATAAAGGTATGAAACTGTGAATAGATAGCAAATGCTTTAAAACATATTGTGTGACGATTTCAAAGCATTCCTGTGCTTTAAAGCATCAAAATAGGCCAATTTTCACTGATTTACCAGTTGAAATGATGCACATCCTGTATTCAACATTAATGACCTCCTATGTTGCTTTCTGTTTGCCGTTTGCTGTTTTCTGTTTGCAGTTTGTTGTTTTCTGTTTGCATTCTTGTTTGATTGTTTGTTATCATCACCTATTTCTTGTAATGATTTGAAGAGTGCTCAGCTATAGGAATGTCCTCAGTCTACGTTGCCTACAGCAACGTGAAGACTGTGACCTCGGTCTAGGTCTCAGGAACAATTTTACAAACGGAGACATTTTTTTTAGCTCATGAATAGTTTGTGTCATCCTGTAAAAGATGTACTAACTTTGGGATATTTGATGTTTTCAGAATGGGAGATGGTATTTCCACAAGTGATCTTGACATCTGCCATGGTATGTATGTTGGCAGCGAGTACCGTTACATTGCTTCCATGGACCACTTCCCTTATTTCATCGGATGCTATCGAGCAATGCCTCAGAGGGGTGGTGCACAGGCTTCCTGCTCAGGTTCGTCAAACTTATACACTATACAGATGATGCTAATTTATGAAAGCTTGGAGTGACTGACACTGTAAACTCCAAATTACCTCCCAACTAAACCCCTTCTCTCTCAGCTCTCACTCTCAGCCTTTTTTCTTCCAATTTTACCCCATCTCAATGCTGTCATGGAGTTGATGTTTTCCTGTGCAATTAAAATGACCCAAAATTAAATTGATAACATTGCTTTAAACAAAACCTAGCAGATTTCATTTCTAGTGTAATAGCTGTTGCCTATTTAATGATATTTACCCTTAAATTTTCAGGTATGGGTCTCGGCTCTTCTTGCACTTGCCAGTTTGGAGTGCTCAATTTCAACAAGAAACGAGCTCTGCTTGATCTCCTGGATGAATTGATAAATGAAAGGAAAGTCAGTCCAAAATTGTCCTGGATGAAACGTCAGGCTTGCACAGGCACTTGTGGGGTGACCGGAACAACCACAGCTGGTGGAGCAGGCGGACAAGGTCCTGTGGGAGGTGGGCAAGGTCCAGTGGGAGGCGGACAGGGTCCAAATGGAGGTGGACAGGGTCCAAATGGAGGTGGACAGGGTCCAAATGGAGGCGGACAGGGTCCAATGGGAGGACAAGGTTCAATGGGTGGTCAAAGTGGTCAGGGTGGACCTCCCATGGGTGGTCCGGGTGGCCGGGGAGGGCGTGGTCGATTCAGATTCCAGAAGAGGAACAAGCAAGTCGTCCAAGCTCTGGTTAATCTTTTTGAAGCCCTGGAAGAAGATAACTGAACAAAGAGTCATTCAAGTCATCTGCTTGTTGAAACGGTTTATTATGGCCTTTTTTTGTTAATGTATCTGTTTTTAATAAAATTTTGTACAAAATAGAAGTGTTAATCATTTAATGGGTTTATCCAAATCAAAACCATGTATGTACCACTTTTTAGAAAGCCCCATATTTGTTTATTTCTCTACTCTAAGGGATCCTGCAAAAAAAACTTCTGTTGAATAAATTCAAAGGCTGCCAAGTAGGGCAGCAGGGATTATTGATAACAACTGAGAGGCATTGATCTTATAGCAGTATTCATACTATTCAAATGGCAGAAAACATCTCAAAGAATTTATTAATCCAATCATACATATACATCTATAACGCAGTGATCCATTACCATGCATGGATAACACTTTAAAGCTGTAACCAAATTTCAAAAGCATATGAAGGTGTGATTGGAGGTTGTGAAAACATAACAATTTGCAAACATACATACAGGGTATGCATGTAACATTTGACATTGTGCATCTCACTTATTTTTATAATATTACACATGTAGCATACTCAATTATTCCTCCATTTCAGTATTTGCACAATTTGCAGAAACACATTTCCACCAGGAGACCACTCCAAAATCACACGACAAATGCCAATTGACTTGCATCAATAGAGGTGATCACAAACTGTTTCAGTATAGGTTATTCACTATGAGACAGGGGATATGTGATTTATCACTCGAGGGCTTTAGCACGAGCTGTGATAAACACATACACCCGATCAGTGGCGTAGCCAGGGGGGGGGGGGCAAGGTGGGGCAATTGCCCCACCTGTGGCTACTCTTGCCCCCCCTCTTGCCCCCCCCCTCTGGCTCTGGAGTAAAAAAAAAAAATTAGCCTGAAATTTCCTGTGCATGATCTACTAGCAAATAGTGTTTCAAACGCTGACCCAATATATTTATTGGGCCAAGCGACTTGTGGAGCCGAAAAAATTCAGGGTCTAGAACAGTGGTGTAGCCAGGTCTCTGCCACAGGTGGGGCAGTGGGTGGGGCAGTACTTTTTGAGGGGGGGCAAGATACATGACCGATTTTATCGATATTTATCGACATTTTTTGGACTCCCACAATGGGAAAAAATTTAACATGTTTACTTGTTTGAACATGAAGTGCATTAAATTTAACTGTATGTTGTATTTGCATATCATTTCAAGGCCTTAGATTATTTTGCCGCTAAATGTCTAAGTGTTTATTATCTCATATAAATTTGCGTAACTGAATGCCACTAAACATTTAATCTAGATGATTGGATCCTTAGATGATTAAAAACCCATTAAAAAACATCAGAAAAGTGTAATTTTTATCTAACAAGATTTCAGTTATCACAATGAAAATCTTTCAGTCTTGAACAAGAAACAGAAAAGTTATAATTATCATCACATAGCAATCGTCATCTTAGCAATGTAATCACACTAGAACAGAATAATTGCATTTTTCATCAGACTAAATATAATTATATTGGAATGTGATGAGTGTCATATAGAATAATGAAAAACTTTCCCGATCCTTAATTAGAACAGAGGTGTGTGATAACAATAAAAAAACACATAGAATTATTGCTAAATGGAATGTAGCAACATCAGTTAAAGAAGCATGATCCTTCTGTTATTGTGCGTGTTTACAAATATATCTACAAAACTCATCCAAATCAAATGAATTTGACTTTTGTCGTACAATATGGATGACTAAGTCTCATCTTCCATGAATTTCTCACAAAGGTTTTTATCCCCTTCAATGCCTTCATGGCAGAGAAGCTTCGCTCACAAGAAGCACTGGACAGGGGGATCGTCACTGCAATTTTACAGAGTTCGTAGGCCTATATTGCTCATGGAAGGCCTCACTGTATGGCTGAATAAATTTGACAAATTCGGGAGAGTCCAGATGGTGTTTCTAGACCCTGATTTTTTTCGGCTCCACAAGTCGCTTGGCCCAATAAATATATTGGGTCAGCGTTTGAAACACTATTTGCTAGTAGATCATGCACAGGAATTTTCAGGCTAATTTTTTTTTTTTTACTACAGAGCCAGAGGGGGGGCAAGAGGGGGGGCAAGAGGGGGGGCAAGAGGGGGGGGCAAGAGGGGGGGCAAGAGGGGGGGCAAGAGGGGGGGGCAAGAGGGGGGGCAAGAGGGGGGGGCAAGAGGGGGGGCAAGAGGGGGGGGCAAGAGGGGGGGGCAAGAGTAGCCACAGGTGGGGCAATTGAGTTAATTCAAATCAAAACCATGCATGTACTACCTTTTAGAAAACCCCATAATTGTTTATGGCTCTACTCTGGGGGATCCCGCAAAAAAGCTTTTGTTGAATAAATTCAAAGGCTGCCAAATAGGGCAGCAGGGATTATTGATAACAACTAGGGGGCATTGATCCTACAGCAGTATTCAAATGGCAGAAAACACCTCAAAGAATTTATTACATATACACTTTAGACACTTATAATGCAGTGATCCATGACAAGCATGGATATCACTTTAAGGCATGACCAAATTTCAAAAGCATATGAAGCATAACAATTTACAAACATACATGTATACGGAGTATGCATGTAACATTTGACATTGCGCATCTCACTTATTTTTATAATATTATAGATGGAATGCACAATTATTCCTCCATTTCAGTATTTCCACAATTTGCAAAAAACAAATTCCACCGGGAGACAGCTCCCAAATCAGGAGACATATGCCAATTAACTTACATCAATAGAAGTGATCACAAACAGTTTTAGTATAGGTTATTCACCATGGGAGAGAGGATATGTGATTTATCACCCAATGGCTTTAGCTTCTAGTGCTAAACATGAAAATTGGAATATTTCTGCTTGACTTGCAGTCACAAAAGCAATTAACTTCGGTATGAAATTCGCTACTACTAACAAGAGTTTCTGTAAGTAATAGATCAATGAGGAATTGGCTCTTTTCGGTTAGGAAAATTATTAATTTGAGTCTGGCTTGAAAAATACTTAAGACATTTATAACTATTTGTCCCTGGAAATTTACTCAAGCCTCCCCTCTGACTTGAAGCAGGAGCGGCAGAGGTCAATACCAATGGACACATCGACGTTGTGACAACATCATGACAACATATAACTTTGGCGAAATGTAGAATTGTATGGTAGAAATGGCATTGTTACAATATTGTGAAGCAATGCCAAAACATGACGTTATAGCATGTGATGATGTGGCAACATTGTCACAACGTTGTGAAAATCTCGATGTTGCATTTACACTTTGGCAACAGAATTTCTACAACACATTTCCATGTCACAAAATACGAGCCCTCCGCCAATCAGCAACATTGCGTTTACAATGTGTGTCCCTTGGGATTAATGACACCACTTCCACTTCTACTGTAATTTGTTTGTTATTCAACCTAAAATGGCAAACTTTGTTGTACTTTTAATGTTAAAAAAATATATAAAATAAAGACCAAGTCATTCTGGGTGTTTTGTGCAAACAAAATGTCCCTCACTTTGTGATTCTCAAGAATATATTATGCCTCCATAATCTGAAGATGCGATATAGATTTCCTTGTCAAAAAGAATTTGTCTCGTTTCTAGGACACCCGATAAACGACCTTGACACAATCATACCCAAGCAAGCGCAATGTGAAAAACAAAATTGATCCTGCAATTAAATGAGCTACCCAAATATTACAATTTTAACAGAAACACGTATCAAGAAACAAAGATATTCATGGTCACTGTTTCCTGTTTATGCAGTAACTACTGTGTTTGAACTGGAAACACCTGGATAAGTCACATTTGTATATAAGAGCTGACGAGGATGCAGCCATTGAGCAGGGAAAGAAAGAGACACAAGGTAAATTGTTGTCAGATGTGATAAATGAGATACTTTTAAACTTGCAATTACCTTACTTGTTTATCTCCATCATCTACTTTTTTTGCAGGATGAAGCCTTGTTCACTTCTGGTGGCCCTCTTGGGGTCTTTTGTTGTTGGGACTTTGCAGCAAAGTAAGTGAGCCGCTGTTTTTGTGCGACAGATATCCTGAGGAATTTATGAAAATATTTGATTCCATTTGTTTCAAGCATTGATAGCTCCAATTGTTTTCAAACTCTTAAAATTTTAAATAGCATTATTTATTAATTGCTAATTCGACAGGTTATGCATTTTAAAAGCGATGTTCTCTCCTTCCGGTGTACAGTGTATTTGAGGTTCTTCTATGGCTCACTAAATTCCACTTTCAGATCTGAACTGCAACTTTGACAGCGGAAACCTCTGCAGCTGGACCAATAATGGCAATGCTCAGATAAAATGGGCATCAACTGCAGCACAAAACAATGGATGGAGGAGTTGGGCCAAGACTGACCACACCACTAATGCTGGAACTGGTGAGTCTGAATGACATGCATTGGTGGTTATTGCTCTACAGTAATTCTAGAAAACTCCTTACCTGCGATTTTAAAAACTGTAGGCCTAAGTCTATCTTCTCAAGATGTTGGTGTATTTCAGGACGATATGCCTATCTACAGACTTACAGCTCCGGGGCAGGAAGTCGTGGTGACCTGTTGTCCCCTTTGATGACCGCCAGATCCGGATGCTTGTCTTTCTGGTACAACGTGGCCCAGACAAACGGGAAGCTTGAGGTCCTCTTGGTCAGAAAGTCAGGTACAAATTAATAAAAATTAATGAAAATGCATATTCTCAAAAAAGTGTTGGTGAATGCTAATATTCGATACATCAGCTGTGTCTTCAATTTATGATAAATTAAAATCAATTATTTTCATTGTCCAGACTATGCATCTGAGAAGGTGCTTGTACGAGATGGTGGCCAAGGGGGCATCTGGCTCCAAGCCAGAATCACAGTCTCCATGACCAGTGACTATTACATCTTGATCCGCCACACAAGAGGAAGCATGTCCGTGGAGACTGGAGCTGCCATCGATGACATTCAATTCTCCACTCGTGCTTGTTGTAAGTTCTTGTTTGATTATTACTTTCAATAGGAATGATGATTTCTTGATTATCTGTTATTTTAAAAATATCTTACCCATATATATTTATGTCTTTCCTCATAGCATCTGCTGGTCGTGGTTGCGGCAAGAACAGATACGGAACCAGACAGGTCAGGAATGTCACAATGGACGCTCCGCCACCACCAAGAAACGAGACTGACGATGAAGGAATGGTCCGCCGTATCATCGAAGGTCAAGTATCACCCCAAGGTCACTGGCCCTGGATTGTGCACATCAGGACCTTCCCAGGAGGGGTCAGCTCTGGCAGCTTCATGCAGTGTGGAGGGTCTCTCATCGACAGGCAGTGGGTCGTCACAGCTACTCACTGTTTTGAATCAGAGTGAGTTCAATATCTGAGCAAATTTAGTGATACTGGTAGGAATAAGGAAGAGGCTAGCATTTGTGTTTGCTCTAAGCAAACAGAATATGTCAGTATACATTTTTCTCTGAGAATGATATCGATATTCTGTATTGCAGCTATGGGACCATCAAAGACCCCTCGAAAATAGTCTTGTACTTCGGAGAAGCCGACGTCCGATCACAAATTGAACAATCTCAATTCAGCTTGAGTCCTAGTGGCGTTTACCACCACCCAAATAGACGTACGTATCATTATATACAATATATATAAGCTAATCAAATGTAAGGAAACAATTTAATACATATTCAGCACATGACAATGCTCTTGTGGATATTTCAGGTTCTGGCAGTCACAGATTTGACATCACCCTGCTGAAGTTACCCTACAAGGTCAACCTGAATGACAACATCAATGTTGTCTGTCTTCCTTCTTCTGCTATTCCAGTTGGAACCCCTTGTGTGGCAGCTGGATGGGGATTGGACAGCAGTGGATGTAAGTGCCCTTCAATTTACACAGTGCGTTTCGCAGGAATCTCTTAGTACTACTTGCTTGCATGTCTGTGCTGTTACTCATTGTTGCATTTGCTTGTTCCTATAAATAGACCTAAGTTAGACGTATTTAGTCAATTTGATCTGTAACAGATGTTTTCTGCATGTCACAGACCTTTGTGAAAAATGACATTCTCTTTGTTTCAGCAACCACAGCCAAACTGAAGCACATCCACATGAGTATCGTCAGTCAAAGCAAATGTGGCTACCTGAAAGATGATCAAGTGTGCGCCATTGCAAACTCTGGTTATGGGGATGTGTGCAAGGTAAGAGAAACTTCAACATTTCCTGATCCATTCATAAATTTCTGTTTTGATGAATATCCATCAGAGACCGCTTGACTTAAATCATGAACGTAGCTACCTCCTCCAAATTCTACGTCGTTCTTTGCCGGTTTTCCTCCGGTAGTCCTTGGTCTGCGAGAATTATTGTTTTTTAAAAGGGTCATTCGGGTGGTCCCTTGGTCCCCATGCAAGAATGCTCTTTTATTTATCGTGGGGTTCCGGTGGTAGATGTTGGTCTGCAAGAATTGTCCCTTTTTCACAAGATGTCTTGGTTGTCATTTGGTCTGCAAGGATTGCCTGTTTACCTATAGGGTGATTCTTGCAGTCCATATGTGTGCAACAATTGTTCTCTTTTCACAGGCCGATTCTGATTCCTTTATACATAAATTCTGCAAGTGCAAGAATTGTTCGGTGTCTTGTCTTTTATTTTCCCGTGGTGATTTTGGTGCCCTTTAGTCTGCAAAAATTACTTTTGTTATTTTTCTTCAGGGGGATTCTGGAGGTCCCTTAGTCTGCAAGAATTCAAGGAGAAACAACGCTTATGAGATCGCTGGTGCTGTGTCCTATGGAGCCTCATGTGCAGCAAAACAAAGGACCCCTGGTGTCTATGCTGACATTTTCCATTTCAAATCCTGGATCCAGACAACTATGGATAACAACTAGATTTACTTGTTTCAAAAGTTTCGTGAAAATTTCAAATAAAAATTTGTTTTGTGCAAACTGAATCATATTATTTTCCTCTTCATTCAGCTTAAATATTGCTTTTGACCAATGGTTGCGTCAATGAGAAACTTTCACGCGCATGAATACCACTAATACCCTATAGACAATACAAGCGTATGCAATTCGAATTTGGAGATTGCAGGAGCAGAGCCATTTTGCAAAAGAACACACAGATATGGTGCAAATGCAATAGTTGACCTTGTACATCTCACTTATTTTGATATTGATATGGCATTCAAAGTATTTTATCTTTTATAGTATTTGCATATTTTGAGAAAATGTTTTTCATTGACAACTGTCAAATTTGATAGAATCTGTGAAAAATATGTCAAACACACATGTCCAGGGCATTTCTTGGAGTTGTCATATGCTAGCATATTGATGGATTCAATCGATCTACAAGCCCTGATATACCATGTCTATCAATGACTGGTACTTCCGCTCGTGGAAACTTTGTCTATCAAAATGGCCACTTCAAATTCATAAGTATTCATCTGTTTACCCTCTTAATGATATATTACCATAATATACCTGCTTATCTCTATTGACAAGGCAAACAAAGTTTTATGAACATTTTATTAACAAATTAACATTGGTATGTTTGGCATCTGAAGATAACACAGAAGGCCAATCCTGGTGTCTCTTTCATTTTGACCAAGGTTAATCAAAATTTCCCATGGTGGTCTGAATCCATGACATGGCATGGTGCACATTGGCGTATACACCCGGTGTCCTCTTGCGGTTTGCACACTTATCTCCAAATGATACGGCTCCGATAACTTCGTATTTGCCATCTTTGCGTTGACAAACCAGGGGGCCTCCTGAATCTCCCTGTAAATATAGGTTAATTCACGACTTTAGACCTTAAGATGCTACTCTTGTTGTAGGTCAAAATTACTGATTTGAGTATAAACTAAAATTATTACCTGGCAGACATCTCCATATCCTTTCACTGAAATGGCACAGACCTGATCTTCAAAAGTTCTGTACATGCACTGCCTTCTATTGATGACTTGTTGTGTGATGTGAAGCAGGTGAACACTTGTGTCTGCAAAGGCAACAAAAAAACCATAATTTTTCAGACCCTTACAAGAGACTTCTTCACGAGAGACCACTATATGGTATCAGAATATTTCAAAATTCAAGCCTTGAAAATGTCTCTTTATTGATGACTGGGGAAAATGTTATTATATTTATCCACCAGGGGTCACTGAGAGACTGAAAGAGAACAGAAAATGTATTTTTACCTCCTGAGTCAGAAACTCCCCATCCTGCAGCAACACACTTGGAGCCAACCGGCGTAGGACCAACCGGAAGACAAGCCACGTTGACATTTTCCGTCAAGGGAACCTTCGCCTTCAGTTCAATGAGAGCATAGTCATAGCGATGGGCTGCACTTCCAGGAGCTAAATTGCAAATGGATGTCAAATAATTTTTGAAGATAAAAAATATCAACAGTTAGACCACAATTTGTGATGAAAACTTCACCGATGTGGAGACGTCTTGATGACGGTACTTTCGAGAGGCGCTCCAGCCTCAATATCATCATACATTTAATTTGCACTTAGAGACAAGTATGAATCTGGTGACAACTTAGTACCAAATTTGGTTCAGCTTCTATGTTGCATTTTATACTGTGGTGTAAAATAAACTGTAAATTGTAAGCACTGCGACACAACACACTCTATGAATAAATATGATAGTGACACCAGTCTAATATGATGTAAAATAACATCTTCACACAAGTATGATTTTAACTTAAAAAGTTTATATACTTGGTGTAATTGCGCTAAGGTAATTTTAAAATTCTTACATGCAGACACAAAGAAAACAATCATAAATGTAGAGTCACTAGAGACATGTCAATAACATTTCTTACCTCTTTTGTTTCGATTCGGATGCAGCATGACCTTCTTCGGCTTCAGTGAAAACTGGGATTGTTCTATACTTGCATAACCGGTATTGTGCTCCCCAAAATACAACAGGACATTGTTGGGATCTTTCTTGACTTCACCACTGAAGAAGAAATGCACATATAACAATTAAGATGATTAACAAGATTAAAAATCAGATCACTACATAGCTTGGATAATTTCATTAGTTATCATAACTATTATGTATAGGCCTTTTCTGTCCAGCATATTGTCTTAAAAGTTACAGCAACTTACTTGTCTCCCTCAAAGCAATGAGCAGCTGACAAGATCCATTTGGGAGATATCAAGGTTCCTCCACACTGAAAATGCAATGAAGAGATATTATACCCTGCAGCTTCATGGTCACAAACACAATCTAATCTAAAATATAACACAGCCAACTGTACCTGTGAGTAGACCCCAGCTGAGATGCCATGGTGGAAGTTTCTCAGATGCACAATCCAGGGCCATTCTCCTTGTCGAGAGGCCTGCCCGGACATGATTCTCTTTGTCAGATTCTTCTCCTCACTGAGACCCATGACGTTCTCTAAGTCAGTAACATCTCTCTTCAGTTCATCTATTGCTCTCTCGAACTCTTCTGGAGAGTCTAAGTCTCTCTTTCCTCTGGAGTGGAACTTGGTCTGGCCGCAGGCAAGCGGCGTCGACACTGTAAGCAAATGCGGAAGATGATAATAGAAATAATGGATACTGCCTACATCATGATTACCATAGGCTGTTTCAGCACATAATGCATGACATAATGTCACTTTTAAAACTGTAGGAGCCATGAGCATAGACTCAGAAATTGTTGAGGACATCACTACGAGGGGCGTTCAGAAAGTTCGAGGCTTTTTTTTTATATGGACACTTATTTTCAATCTAGAACTATGAATTTTTCACAGGATAAAATTCAGCATGTTTGAAATGGATTTCCAAAAGTTTGGACAATTTGGACATTTTTAAGTCATTCTGTGGTTGCCATGGAAATTGAAAGTTCAGCTTCTTGGGGCAGATAATACTGAAACCACTAAAGCCAATGAATTTTGGCTCTGAGAGACCTCTCTCTATCACTTGCATTAGTTAGATTGACAATATTTGACACAAGAAATATAGTATTAGCCTTAAAAAATACTCCCAAGCTCACCAAAAGCATTGATTGGTACACCTGACCAAATTGAAGTAAATGTTCCTTGAAGTCCTCCAAACAAAGTTCTGTGAAAGAATTTCGGTCATACGAAGCCTTCTCTCCTCCAGTGCCTGAAACTATAGCCCCCATGGACTAAAGTAAGGGAAAACCAGGACTTATGCAAAGCAGCATGTTACAGGAATAGCTAGGATGGATAATGCTGTCCATTTTGGTCTCTTGTTCATACTGGTGAATCCATGCTTTCACAAGTCCTTATGTAGTCAGGGAAACACACCTTTGCCTCCTGAATTTCCCTCGCCAAATATGGCATGCAGGAGTGCTTTCCTACATGGGTTCAGTGTAAGAATACACACATTTGTTGTGCTTGAAAGCATATTTAGAAGCTAATACCATATTTCTTGTGTCAAATATTGTCAATCTCACTAATACAAGTGACAGAGACAAGTCTCTCTCAGTCACATTTTCTTGGCATTCTTGGTTTCAGTGTTATCTGCCCCAAGAAGCTGAACTTTCAGTTTCCATGGCAACCACAGCATGACTTTAAAATGTCCAAATTGTCCAAAATTTTGGAAATCCATTCCAAATATGCTGAATTTTATCCTGTGAAAAATTCATAGTTCTAGATTGAAAATAAGTGTCCATATGAAAAAAAGCCTCGAACTTTCTGAACACCCCTCGTATGGCATAAAAATTGTGATATGGTAAATCAAGGCGTGCTCAGACATTTCTGAGTATATGCTTATGGCTCCTCCAGTAAGTAACTTTGTAAACATTTTAAGGTGTATGTTTGTCACACTGCATGGTGGGCCAAAATAATTTTCTTGTCTACTCACAGCATGGAGTATTGGTGACTTTAACATCATCGATGGCCAAGCCTGTTTCAGTGGCCTTCTCTCCTCTGAAGTGAGTAAGGTAGATCTCAAATGGAACATCACTGACCAGAGCCACCTTGGCCTCATGCCACATGTTGCCTTGGTTGCCATCCAGGACAAATAGGGTTTCTTCTGACTGTCCTGAAATAATTTGAATATCTTAGATAATCTCTGGAGTCAAGATCGGTTTGGTTATTTTAAAATTCACAATTCATCTTTACAACAGATAATCTAATAGATAACTCCTTAGTATATTTTACCTTGAGGTATGATGTCCACAGTGAACCTCCCAAAAGTGTCATACATGTTGTACCAGAATGACAGACACATCCCATTGCCTGGTGCAGCTTTGATCTTGGGTGACTTCAATGTTCCTCTGGATCCAGGCTTGGCCTCATTGGCTTGCAGGTAGGCATAAGCTCCTTTAAAAGATCATTGACAAGAGGTGTTTTACTCTAGATGATATTTACTGATGTCTTTCTAAATTTGTGGACGAATCCATGGACACGAAGGTGTGGTGACAAGCCAACTGTCAGTAGTAAAAATCACAAGATTTTATAGACTGGATAGTAAAAAGTAATCTGATTTGCCTCATAATTACCTCCAGCAGATCCAGTGGTGTGATCAGTTTTGGCATAACTCCTCCATCCATTGCTGCCTGCTGTTTGAATTTTAAAGTCAAGTGGATCATCCTTGGTTTTTAGATTTCCCCATTTGCAACTGGTTCCAGGGTCGAAGCTGCAACTGAGACCTTGTAAGTCTGAAATAAAGTGGTTTAATTATGGAAGCATTTGGTGTATTTTGAAAAGAACTAGTAAAGAAGGTAGATATTTTAAAATGATAATACTGTGATTTATCATTTAACATCAGCACCAAAAACAAGAAAGAGCCGGATGAAATTTCGAAAATGTTCATAATTTAGAATCAGCTAACCCGAAGGAAGTGGCTTTGATGGGGACGGTTTCGTTGGCTTTGGTTTGGGGGCACCAGGTGCCAAAGTGGTCGTCATTGGTGGATGTTCAGGGAATGACGCGGAATATGATAACTTGAATCCATCCCCGGTTCCACTTCCATCAGACCGGAAACCAAGATAGATATGTTGTGATGGTATGATTATGGAGTCAGTTGGAGCCTTAGAACCACAGATCACATCCACCGGCTCAACTTTGTTTTGGTTCATGTAAATCGCAGCCACAAGAAGTCGATCGCCAGCACATTTACGCCCTGTTCCCTTTATGTCTACTTTGGTGATAGTTACCCAGATCTGTGTATAGGAAAATAAATGATCATGATATAAACATGGACAAAAAAGATGAACATGTACTTAACAGGATTGCATTCCAAAATATATGTTCTTAATTGTAAGCACTGAATTTACTGCCCTCGAATGGCAACTGCATTTAAAGAGTGTAAATAGGCAATATGAGCACATGGACCCAACGAAACATATTCGCGGCTCATTATAATTTATCACTTAAATTGTAGCATTGGTATAATCACTCTTTCACATGAGAGCTTTTAGAATTTTATTCATTATTGGCTACATATTTTCTATGCCATATTGCATTTTTGCATGTTTGTCTCCCGAACAGGATATGTTGGCTGTTTATCGTAATTCTGTATCAGTTTTATCATTTGGTTAAATAAAACAGTAATTCTGACCTGATGAGCTTCCTTGTCAGCGGCAATAAACCAACTGCAGTTGGCTCGGTTTTTGTAGCCTCCAGTGAAGTCGATGACTCCTTTGTTACTATGAAGAATTGCCCCATGGCCCTTACATGGATCTGAAAAATGTCATATTGGCCTTTTGATATATATGTGTTTAAATATATAGGCCTACATGATTTACTTTGCAATTCACGATGCCAGTTCCATTAAAATAAAAGCCTATAGATTAAAAAATTCAGGTTTGGAGATAATATGGGATTCTACTTGATACATAATATGACAGCAACACAATGACATTTTGCAATAGAAGTTTAGTTTGAGCTGATTTGGCTCTCTCTCTCATTGCAATTCTTTTGATTTTATTTCTGAAGGAACTTATACCGTTGAATTTTGATGCACCTGGTTTAGATGTCGGGGGAGGTTTCGGAAGAACCGGTGGTTGCGGAGTGGCGGGTTGAGGAGGAACCCCTGACGACTTTTTAATCTGTTCAAATTGTAACCGAAATCCTCTGAAATGGATTTTCGCATCAGATGTCAAGACAACATAGGCATTGTTTGTGGGGACTTCAATGGCAGTAGAAGGCACAGAGCTGCCGCACATTTCTTTGATTGATTTGAATGTCTTCTTCTGCAAGTTCACTGAAGCGATTGTCAGTTTGTCCTTTGCACAATCCCTGGACAGTTCAAGGTCAATGGCTGTCACCTTCACTCTGATCTGCAAATTATAAGATTTGATATTGAATATTCACCTGAGAAGTATAGACTATAGAGGTACAATGTTCATCTTGATCTGAGATGGGGAAGGGCACTGAAGGGCATAAAACATATGATTAATCTCTTTTGGTTAATCATTATAAGTAAAGAAGTATAAAATAAACCTTGGAGAATTTAATTGAAAGTCGAACATCAAGGAATATGTCAAGTATAGTCTGTGAAACTGAAGAGTTTTTATCAGTAGGTTCCAAAGTTGAAATTTAAAACCAGCAGTGGAAAATCAAAAACTAATTCATTTTGTTGCACTGGCTGACAATAAAATTGCTTTCACGCTTCACATGATATGACAGCTCTCCATCTTATCGTATGAAGGGTAATATGTAAATGCAAATATGTGTGTGATTTTTTTTCTGTCAATATTATTTTTCTACTCATTCAGTCATTTTTAGTGATAGCTACAAGAACACTATTCAAACTTCAGAGGCAATGTATGTCAATGGTTCAGAGTATACAGCAACATAAATGGTATTTTTAGAATTTAATGTGGTGTTTAAAATATATAAAAAGCATCGTTATATCTAAATTTCAGAAGTTTTAAAGATAACGACAATAATGACCACGAATTAATGATATACTTTATTTAGTTTATTATGTCTCCAGGGAGAAACTTTGTTGCTCAGTATAATTTCAGTCAATGATTACAGTAATACATGTGAATAATACTAAAGAGTAAAATTTGGCATAAAGTTATCAACTTACCCCAATGGAATCCTTGTCACCGGCAATGAACCATCGACATCTCGCTTTGTCAGGATACCCCGAGTAGAAGTCAATGGTTCCCCGGTCTCCCCTTACAGTGACACCACTGCCTTTGCAAGGCTCTAAAAGAAAAGGAAACAACTTTTTGTTGATGTAAAAAATCCAAAGACAGTGATGGTATATCAAATTTCATGTTCTTCATGTTTTTAGGTGTGGTACACTTGAATAAGCAAACAAATGGATACACATACTTCCATCTTGTAGCTTTTTATAACCTTTGAACTAGCGAATACTTGTTATGGGTAAAACATGGCATGAACGTTATTCTGGGTGTCAAAGCAAAACAACACAGTATACTTTTATCTCAGAAATTACTGGGGAACAAGACATAACAGAACCATTGGCCATCTATTGGTAGCCTACTTTATATCATTTGTAATCCTTTAAGAATACTTCAAAATCATTCAAAACATGTAAGTAGATACCAACAAAGTACACTGCATAAAGAAAATGAATGTTTTTTTTTTCTGTAAATATGATCTACCTGAATGTTCAATTGGACATACCTGGCAAAGGCCCAGAAGGAGCAGGAGCAGGAGTGGGCTGGGGTTTACTTGGAGCTTTACCATCTTCTATTCTGTATCGGAGTCCGAAACCCCTTGCCGTCCAGATCCAGTCGGAATGGAAGTGGATCATAACGTACGGTCCTTCCACGACAAATTCCTTTTTACTCGCTGGCACACCACTCAGTGATTTTTCACAAAGCCTGGCGTAAACCTTCTTTGGTACCGTAGGATGACGTTGATCAACTTGAGAAACTTGGACATAATCGTCACATGGAGAATCACGCTCTATTGACATCATTGTGAATTTGATCCTCACCTGCGGATAAAAGCAACCATCTTGTAACATATTTCTTGGACTATTAGCGGGGCAGGTATGTAAAAAAATAGTGCATTTACACATAGAAGCATGAAACTTGGCGCACACTTAAAATACATCTATACAAACATATTTGGATAGGGAGCCACTTCAGATTTAGCTTAGGTGGCTACTGGCAGCCATTTTCCAAAATGGCGGTCAATTCTTCCATTTTGCTGCTTTCTGTGTAGTTCCTACAACTAGAATACACGAAAATATTGTTTCTTATTGCTTCTCTAATTATTCAGTACATTAGTATAACATTTTTTTGTAGCCTTGGTCTATTTTTAGGCTTGTTGGAATCCTTTTTGTAATAAATATTGATTCAAACACAATTTCGCGGTTACGGATGGTTACACCAATTCTCTATAAATCTCAAAATAAATTCCATATTTGAATTCCTTGTAAGCAGAGCTTTCAAATGAGTATCAATGGGTTCCGTAAACTTGGTACGAAAATGGAAAAAATGAAAATAAAATGATTTTTGAAGATTTTGTTGTTTCTTTAATTTTGACAAAAAATTCCAGGAAACTATTAATGCGACCATTCATCTGAAAGCTCTTCTTACAAGGAATTCAGTTTTAAAATCAATTGAGATTCCATGAAACTATGGGAAATCGTGAAAATGATACATTTTCTTCAACAGTTCTGACAAAATGGACCCTGACTACCCTACAATTCCTCAGTTCTATCCAGAAATCAATTGATAATGTTCTTTAGATCTGTAGAAGGAATAATGAACACTGTTTCGATACTGTAATACTATAGGCACTTCACAGAAAGCAGGAAAATGAGAAAATTAGCCACCATTTTGGAAAATGGCTGCCATGGGTCAACCAGGTCAAATCTGAAGTGGCTCCCTATCTAAATTTTTTCTTTAAGACGTTTTTGAAATGTGTGCCAAGTTTCATGCTTCTATGCATAAATGCACTATTACTCCCCTATTCATGACAAATCTGCCCCGCTATATTGCATTTTATTGGAATATATAGTGAAAAAAAATACATCAAAGATCTTGGGCTTGTCCACATACCTTCTGATTAGGAGATGATCCCGTAATGAACCATCTGCAGTCTTGGAAGCTTGAGTACTTGCCATGACCGGTCGGGTATTCTATGGCTCCTTCTTTTTGATTCAGGACTGCTATTCCTTTGCAGGGATCCATTCCTGTTTTGTAATGAACAAGATTATTTTATGCCACATTTTTACAACTGTCTTAGAAAAAAACTAGAAACTATATCTTCTGTCGTCGCCCAAAAGTACGACTGCACTGCGCAGTGGACAGACTGCGCAGTGGACAGACTGCGCCGGGTTCTATAAGAAACACCACCTATTTCTACTGCATAAGGCACAGTCCTGTAGTCTTATATCTCAGCATGCTTGTTCAGATTAACTTATATAGTATTTATGACAGCTAAAAATCTAAATACAGAGAGAAGTATCTTATGATTGAGTTAATCTTAGCAATTCAGTCTTGTTGTTACAGGAAAGGATAGTCTTACCGCGCTGAGTATTGTTGAGAAGCTCATCCTCTGAATCAAGATCTTGTTTTTGGTTTTGGTTTTGAAGAATGTGGTCAACTTTCTGATTAATCCTCTGAATGTAATCCAATAGTTCATCATCATCACCTTGTGTAGTACTACTATCAGCATCCATGGCTGGTATGTCCAGTTTCACATCCCGCCTCTTCGCAAGATTAGACAAGGCCTCTTCTAAGTTTTCCGTGTCATCTTGAGTGTCCAAAGCTGTCTCAAACTCAGCTGTTCGCAGTGTCAGGGGCTTCTCGAATGGATCCAGGCCTTGTTCTGAATTCATTGAATCTTCATAAGCTTTGTCAAGCATATCTGTGTCCTTTTTAAGCTTATCATAATTGCTCATCAGCCTTTCAACTCGAGTTGAAAGATTTTTCACATCCAATATCAATTCCCTGTCATTACTGATTTGATTGCTGCCTACATCATTGAAGAGCAACGGTGAAGGATTTGAATTAACATTGAAGTCCGGTTCATCCAGATGACCTGATAAGGACTTAATCTGTCTGGATAGTTCATTGATATGCCTGACTAGTTCTTGCCTTTTCTCCTGAGACATTCTGCTTGGCAAAGGTGGAAGGGCTCGATTATGTGTCACTGCTCTACTGTTTGGTAATGGCGGTAAGGCTCTAATATTTGGTAAAGGTGGGAGAGCTCTATTTTGTGGTAATGGAGGAAAAGCCTTACTTTTCAGTGAGGATGCTAAGGCTCTACTATTTGGCAAAGGTGGTAATGCTCTACTGTTTGGTAATGGTGGAAGAGCTTTAGTTTTTGGTAGAGGCGGTAAGGCTCTACTATTCGGTAATGGTGGTAATGCTCTATCCACTGTTTGAACATCATCTGCATTTTGTAAAGGAACAGGAGGCAAAGATTTGATTACTTGATCTATTCTCCTTGTTAACCTGGAAACCACCTGGGTTAGAGAATCGTCAGTATCATGTTGATCAAGGTCATCTCTTGCTGTCATTGGTTCCTGGATCTTCAAGTTACTTTCTCCTGAATCACTTAGTTGATCTGCGAAGTCTGATAAATCCCGAAGAATGTTTGACATATCATCATCATCAGTCTCATCATGACCTTCAGGTTTCTCTTCTAATAATTCAGACGGATCAGCTCCAACTTGATTAAACCTCTCTTCAAACCACTCCGAATTATTGTCACTTTCTCTGTTCACCAGTCGGTTAACTTTTTGGGACACATAATCCAATGCTTGTTCAAGTTCTTTCAGTCTTTTGTCATTCTCCCGGGACTCGTCAACCGGGGACGGTAATGTTTTTGAATGGATGCGTTCATCCAAATTGTCTGAGATCACTTTTTCGGAATACAATTGTGGGGTAATACTGTTTGAGAGGGAAGAATCCTCACCATCAGAGGAATCAAGGGAATAAGTGTCTTGAGTAAATATATTGTCACTTGATATGTCATTGTTAAGTACATTATTATCACTGGATACACCCGTATCATGCAGATCTTTCTTAAACTGAAGTTTTCTGAATCTCGGTCTGAAATGGCGCGCCCTGCTGTACCACTTCGGGTTGGAGTAAATGTCCTCCAGAGCAATGTCTGGCAATGGCGGAAGAGCATATCTCTTCCTACTGTCAATTTCATTTTCTTCTTTTTCTAATTTATCCAATTTGGAATCGATTCTTTTCAAATACTTAAGCAAGGTACCTGGAAGAGAGTGTAGACTTTAGAATAAGACATCATGCAAGACAATACAAACTCTTAAAAAAGAGAAAAGTTTGTTGAAAAACTAGCAAATGAACGTCCATACAAAATATTTGTGTAAATAATGTTTATGAAACAGCAGAGCAAATTTTCAGTCCTGATCAGTGTGATCAAGAAAATACCAAGTTCATCTTTTTTCTGATTTATGCATACATGCGTTCATTTGTCAGTTTCACACAAACCTTCTTTTTTTTCAGAGTTGAAGAATTCTTACGCGTATACTGCATAGATGAAGATCCAGAAGACAACGTATACAATATTGAAAACTGCATATAAACTAGTCAGACAATATTGCTTACATGATAAGTTTAACAGTCTCTTAAATACTTTGAACAAATAGCTTATTTTGACAGGTCTCTTGTCATTCTTTCTTAATAATTCCCACACGAGGCACTGACATTTGTTGAGTTATAAGGAAAAATTAAGAAGAAAATAATTCATGCACTATAATCTCTTGGTAAACTTTAGAAATTTGCTTGGGGACAAGTCGTGTCTTCCACAACTTGGGTGGTGCATGTCTTAATGTTGGAAGTCACATCTGAGAAGAAAAACTTCAACTTTTCATGTCAAAAGATGGGCTGTGATGCCAGGGCCTCTTGATAAGGCTTATAAATGGTTTGGAAAATATACCCTCAGTTTATGTGGCATCACATATACGTTACATATGGCCATGGTTTAAGGGATTACATTAACATCCTTAGTCCTACCTTGTAAATTTCAAAAATGCATATATTTATATAATTATAAAGGAATGCCAACAACCCTTAAACTCATAATACAAATGAATACATAAATAGAAAACACTGCAGGAGCAAGATCTCTGAAAGTGATTGAATATTGAAATTGGCATATATAAGTGCACTGCCAGTCTGCAATGGCTTCAATGGATCATCATTGCATCGTGTAATGCTTGTTGCCAATGGTATTATGACATAAATTGAGGCTATAACATGGAAATTGACCCCCAGCATGTACCCATGACCCACATCCGGAGTAACATTCAATATTTTGAAATACATTGTAACTTCCATGGGGGCAAATTCCACCAGAAATGCTGGTAAAATAATATGACCTTCAAATTGGCATCTAAGCAGGGGCTGCAACATTACCCAAATTCATTTTACAAAGTTCAATAATTCTGTGTGTATAAAACAAGGTGTACCCAAATATGATAATATATGCTTTGATATTGAATTGCAGATCTCTGAATTTCAGAAATTCCTGTTATTCAGGTTTCAGAAAATCATTTCTAAGAAAGCAGTGGTGAACTACACAATCCTCATAAAAAGGAATTCGCTGCTATATGCTTTTTCAGCAATATCATTTGAATAAGAAATGAGAGCCCAAATAAAAACCTAGCCAAGACTATATATTGTGACTGAGGTCAATTTGAAAGATTTTATGCCAACCTGATGCCCCTCTACTGTACTTAGTACAATTCCCCTTGACGTCAATCGTATTTTTTTAGGGCTATGACTTGGTTTTTTGCATGCCCCTACCTATAACATGACATAGTTCCTTTTATATTCCTTTTCAATACAGGTGGTGGGGAAGCCATTGTGAACCCCCTCTCTTTACTGCTCAGGCGTAAAAACTGTGACAACTCTTCAATTGACGTCTGTCAGTGTTATTTGAGGCAATTTGCTTGAGATTTATCAGGTGTTTGCTGTGTTGTTTGAAGTTTATATATATGCATTGTACACAAAATAAATCGTGCTTACCTTGGCTGTAGGAAAGGCCTCCTATGATATAAATATTCAGGCATAAAAGTACTCTCAAAATAAAGGTATCCATCTTCTTGGTCCTGGTAATCCCTGCAAAAGGAGGAAGGGTGTATATTAAACCACTGGGCCAACCAAGTGTCCAGAACATGACTCTCTCATGAGTGTTGAGGCTCTACACTCTGCCTACTTGTAGTTTTTCTGTTTTTGGTAAATATACATGGAAGGTTGCCTGCCCTGCTCTCACACTTGACACCACAGAACTGTGTTTTTGGCCCATGACGCAGTGCAGACACACTGCAATTCCGGCATCGACCCATCTTCCCAGGCTTATCATTCAGGAACTCAACAATGCAGCAGATATAAACAAGGATGGGACCAGCAACAGATCTATTTATAAAGCATTAATCTTAGTTGAATTAACATCCTGATGGTACAGTCGTGTGTGTGACACTATTATTGCAATACCATTTAAATAAAGCTTGACGTCTGTTTGCATGAGCATCACTTATCCCAACGATTTTCTTGTACCGAGTTGTCAGCATCCATCATCATGTCACAAATAAACGGTTTGCTAATAAATTTTGATTTGCAAAAATTGTGGACATATATTTTGTCATAATTGCTAATTGAGTGATTAATTCTTCTCCAGTATCTCTGCAACCAGGGCATGGCATCTTTTTAGAGTACGTAATGCTGCATAGGTGCATGATGACCAGTGAGATGCATATGAATTCTGACACATAACTGCACATCATGGATGCATTCCTGTGTGGAATTTTAAAAAGGTCACCTTGTCTGGCCCTAAATATACATGCATTTTTCAATGGTTATGCCTGCTGGTAATTTACACATGAACATTCATCAGAGTGTACATTTGTGTTGAAATGTTCAGCATTTATGCTGCATAATTACACCCCTGGAACGTCATGAGTTCTTCTTACTCTATTAATTTTTATGTAACTTTTTCCACATGGTTTATTCATGGCTCGTTTGGCTAACGGTTTTCAGGAAATATGGTTTTATTTTTTATGTTGGCAGTAATATATTTTAATGACATGGGCTCTGTCACACAACATGAAAGTGCACAGTCTGGAACCACCCTTCACTACATTGCATGAGGACTTTGAATATGGTCAGACTTTGAACATAACTCAACACAGCTCTCCTGAAAATATAAATTACATTTGAAGTCACAAAAATAGGCCTATATAGACATATATATAAATGTATGTATTAGGGAATGGCACACAAGGATCTGACACTACATACATGTATACAATGTATTCTTTTAAGCGTAAGAAAAACAGTCCACATCATGCACACAGGAGCTGAAGGGCCAGTTATGGTTTTGTGTCCCTTTTCCATTACCAGTGTATACCTTTTGATTCCATTGCTACTGTTTTTCTTGCTTTTCATTTCACTGACCCACAGTCATCCTCTAGGGGCTTTCTTGTTTTTGCGGGATCGGAGCAATTCCTATACAGTAGGCTATACTGTATTTTGGTCTGAGCCAACCTGCCTTTGGGGAGATATTTAAGGAGGATTTCCTGAGAGGAAATATGCAGTTGGCTCTAAAAATTCTAAAATCCTAAGTACATTGTTTAAACATCCTTGACATGCATGTCATATTTATTCAAGTTTTAATTATTTTTATATTTTAAGATGCTCATAGGCCTCAAACGTGTCAAATGTGTTTTGTGGGTTGGTATAAGAATTTTTTTCACAAAAATGAAAAACACTTCTTTTATGCATAATAAAATTTAATACAATACGACTGATGGTACTTATTACTGACCTGCAGGGGGAAAATACTTTAAAAAAAAGACCATTTGAAGAATATATATCATATATTTTTTGCATTAGATGATGAGCCTCTCAGGTAAATAATATGAAGATGACATGTTAGGTGTTACAAGAAAATAATCAAAATATACAATTATGCATTCATCGTGATGTTTCATAATATTTTACAAGTTATGGTATACATTGTACCAGTAGGTATAACTGTCTAAGTTATTTCTGAATATATTTCAGTGACTATAAAGTATGCCATGCATCAGAATGTGTGGCTGTCATCTTGATGCATTGCTCTTGAATCGAGAGTCCAGTGCATTCCACTCACATAAAATACCCTGTATTCTTAAAGGGTTTCTTCCACAGCACTTCAAAATGCCTGATCTGGAAGCCATGTATTGAGTGTGACAGTTGTGTTACAGCAATTTACCTTAGAATCTGTGACTGAAATCAATTAGAACATCACTCACCTTTTTCTATGACTAGAATTGATCTATGTACAGGTTCTTGTTGTCAATTACTTCAAGACAAATGAGCACATGAGCTGAGTCTGCAAATCACTGCCATATTGCCCAACAGAATTTTGTGTGTGTGAAGGACATGCCTGGCTGGGTGGGCACTCAAGCAAGACCAGATTCTCAATCTCCATTTGAGATTCCCCAACCCCATGCGCAAGAAGATCTGTGTAGGATCTGGTAAACTGCAGTTAACAGTTTCTCATTCACCTTGATATATTCATCACCACATTTGAATCGTCTTGTCCATACAAGGAACTCTTGTTAGTCATGTCCCTTCAGTCATTTTCTATGACTTGCTTTTCTTAAAATAAATGAGCTGAATAACCCCACCTTGCATTCCATTGATATTTTGACAGCTAATCACCCCTTGCTTATAAAGCCCCAATAGGATACACCTTGCTGATTTCAAACATAAGCTTTTAATGAAAAGGATCATTCCTCAACCGGCCAGACTTTATTCAAGAAGACAAGTACCACAGAGGTATGTTTTTAAATAAGTTCATGAAGTATGAAAGGTAAAAATGTCCATGCATTGAGAACTTTAATGAATACAGAAGTGAAAGTGTTTTCTCTTTATTTAATCCATTTTAAAATTATTTTTACAACATTCAATATGTCATGGATCTATTTCTTCTTATTCTGCCCTGCCCTACCCAGTGTCTCATCATGTCGAACCTTCCATAAGACCATTTCTATCCTATTCAATCCTTCATAATTTATCCTTTTCAATGATTTCTATCCTCTTGCTTCTATACTACCCTTGCCCATTACTACTTTATATCGAAATGAAATGTCATATCATATATTATTGTGGCGGATAATGAAAAGTGACATTTGGCAGAAGGGATACAGGAAGCCAGCCAATGACAAGTGTAGGCGATCTGTTGATGGAGTGTGTGTAAATGGAGATAAAATAGGACATTGTGGAGCTATTTACATCTCGCCCTTTTTATATGGCAACCCAGTATACTTTTTTATTCAGATTCACATATACATAATGTATGGAGATCATATTGGTTTCAGCTTTAAAAGGGTATACAGTATGCTATTGCCTTAGCTATAGGCGACATGCTGTAATTGTGATGAATTAAAACGACTGTGAAAATGGCTATCATAATCTATAACTGTTTTAACTTGTGATATCACTTCATTGCAATACATATGAAGAATCAAGGAGCAATGTGAAACAAATTTTCACCAGCTGAAATCTCTCTTTAAGGCATCCATTTTTTTTGTCAGTCATTTACATTTATGGCAAGCGGTTTTACTTGCCTTGTCTAAATTCTCTTAATTCTCTAAAGATGGCAGTTTCAATGTGCTAAAACATCCAGGCGTCAAAATAAAATATCAGTTTATCATGTAGTATGCCTGATATTAATAAGCCAGGTTCAGTGAAGCCAATAGAAAATTTCAATGGACATGCACTGTAAAATTTGAAATTTTGAGTTAGCTCAAACGATTGAGTGAGATGGTTGCACAATTTGTTTGAGCCATGATAGCTTGTTGTTTTGAGTTATGATAATCTTTATGCTGTTACAACTTACAAACAACAAGCTATCTTGGCTCAAAGGAATTGTGCAACCATCTCAATCAATCAATTAAGCTAACTCAAAATTCTAATTTTACAGTGTGAAGAAGTGAAAAATTCAGCAGCAACTTTGCAGAACTTGGAAAGAAAATGGAGTTTGATAAGGTCAAAGCACTTTGTATAATGACAGATTTTGAAATCACTAAATAGGCCTAGTTTCAGGACTATCTGATATTCTGCTATACGGTTGCAACTATCTAACGCTGTTTCCAAAACTTCCCATATTTTGAACGGATAGTGAAGTGGGAGCTAAATTTCATGTGAAGGCCGCCCAATCATTTTGGACACATTTGTCTCCAGAGCAGCACATTTGATTTTAAGCACCCTGGTGTTAAAGTGTGTGGGACATATATATGTGACAGTCTGAAGCAGAATTACCCTACCACTGATCGGATGCTTCTATTTCCTCTCAACAAACCGATTGTGACATGAGAATGACAAATCAAGATGTAATCATTACAACCTTTTGACAAAAATGTGATAAAAATATGCAAATATGACACAAAATTAGACTCCTAATATCAACTGATTGACAATAGTTGATGTCCATTGATTAAATATTGCAATTTTATTAAAGTTTTCTGTTAAGTACAACCCACATCCTTGTTCAAGCGATACTCTAAATTATTAAAATCCTGATTACGCATAAAATGGCTTGTATTGAGGTAGTTGTACATAAGCCACTGACCCATCAAAGCGTGTATAGTTACTCAACTCATTTGGAACAGGAGATTCATCATACAGGAAAAGGTGGGAATGGATGACCATTTTATTTGGATCTTTCCATTTATTAGTCTTTCTGTCTCATCTCAGGCGTTTTCTTTTCAGAATTTCAAAGGAAAATGATATCACAAGGAAGCTGCATTCTGCTTCTATTTCTGGGATGCTTCAACTTCCAAACATCAGGTAAACATGAGATTATTGTTTTGATTTGACTGTAGTATAGGCCTACACTGTTATAATTCATGACTTCATATTTTTATTCTGTAATTTATGTTCTATGAATGTTGTCATTCAGAAGCTCTGCTTGGGTGGTACTGCGCTGCCACATGATGTCAAAACGACATTAATAAGTTTATATAAATTCATTTTTAATATTTCCAGAGTCATTATTTTTCGGACGAAGATCTGATGGCAAAGAAACTATCACATTTCAACTCACGACAGAGTTAGGACCAGTTGAAACCCTAAAAGCTGGAGGTGAGTTTAACAAAATATAGGAATTTGATGATGCAAATATGTAAGTCACCAGACAAAGACCATGAAATAATTTTTTTAAAGTTAATGTGACACATCATCTGTCACTCAATCAGTGTATATAACAATGATAATAGCACATCGTCTTGGTGATACAAACACATCTATAACATAATGTTTATCGCGGTGTCAATTTAGATCTTTTCGACGGTCTGACAAAATTGAGCGAATCATACCTTTTTTCCAGACAAGAAGACTTGAGGAAGTATCTGAAATGTTGATGTGATTAAATGAATAGTTTTACTTAGTACTGATCGACTATATATATTTGACTTTTTCATTTATTTCAGAGGTGGACCCATGTAAGTCTCCAGCAATCCTCACGGATCTCTCAGGAACACTAGACTACCCTGCAGCAGGTAGCTACAGCAGCTTCAAGAATTGCAGATGGATCATCTATGCAAGGAACCCCAAGAGCAAGGTTTGAAATATCTCTCTGTTATCATAAAAGCTGAATAATGTGTAAAAAATGAGATTATTTATGAAAGTACTTGTGAAACTATTAATAAATTCATTCATTCGTCCACAGATCTATACTTTGTATTTGTTGTGTATCAGGAATGGATCTAAATAGTAATTTATATCCTGCATCATGTTTGGAGAATGCATCGGAAACCTCAAACAGCTCAATACAATAATAGTTATTGTTACTGAAAAGTTATGATTCATCGTATCCTGTAGAAGTAACTGTCCAGTCATGTCTCACATAATATGCTTCCTGTGTGTGGTCAGTCACTGGTCACTTCTATAAATGTGCACTTTTGTTGACAAATCCCAATGCAACATGCTTCTCTTTAACTTTGTTACAGATCCGAATTGAATTCACTTTTATGAACATAGAAAACGACCAGCCCTGTGATGACTACATCCAGATTTTCTCCATGACCCACCGACCTGACAGTCAGGGTAAACACCAAGCTGTTGATTTTTCTGGACGGTTGTGTAAATCGAACTTGGGGCAACTCTCTAAGAAAGTTTATGAAGTGGATTCCCCTGCTGCTCTGTTGATCTTCAGATCTGATTGGATCTTCACTGCCAGAGGATTCAGTCTCAACTATCAGATCATTCCTCCTCCAGGCAGCACCAGTCCACCCACTACCAGAATGACCACTCAGTCAACAAGTGCTACCACAGCTCAAACATCTTCGCAACAAACCGCAACAACACAGACAACTGCTGCACCACCAACTACCACCTCTGCTACCACCACTACCACACAGCCAACAACCACAACAACAAAAACTACAACAAGCACCACCCCTTCTACCACCACCAAGGCTGCGAAGCTTTTAGGTGAGAAGATATGCCAAACATTTATGTGGATAGAGGATGGTTTCTCTTGTTGAATGACAGTTTGAAACATAGAAGCTTGTTTTGGTTTGGTGTAATTATGCTTTGTACATACTCAGCTAACAATAATTTTGTCAATGGTATCATGCGATTTGTTTCTCTTTTCGAGAAATACATTCTGTACTTGGCAATTTTAACCAGATGCAGGATTGTTTTATTATTGTTACTACTTTTTGGAAGACTAGTCAACAATGGCGTATTTGGGGGCGGGTGGGTCATTTGGCCAAAATTAACATGGAAGAGATAGGAAGTGTCGCGGAGCGCCCCGTATTTACGCCATGTTATACCCCACCCCCTCCGGCTATTTCTATATAAGCGTCTGCTAGTAAAGCAATCTGACAATTTTTACCTTTCTGTCAAGCTTTAAACTTCGAGGCTGTACCATTATTAGGTTATTTTATTGCCATGGATTTGACTAAATTATTCGTTGCTCTTTTTACAGATACAACTAGATATTCCTGTAATTTCGAAACATCTGGCTGTGCCTGGCTAAATTCTCCATCAACTAAACTGGACTTTGCAATAATAAAGGCAAGGGACGGTAGGTTTACGAACTGGGCCAAGCAGGACCATACCACGGGCAATGGCCAAGGTCAGTACAACAGTCCATCATTCATAATCAATTGTGGCTAAAAATACTTAATTGCCATCTTGCAGTACTCCTCAATCTCAATGCGCTTATAATCTTAAATGGGTGCTATGAAATGTCTTACATTCATATCCATAACAAATATGTACACTGTAAATTCTGAAATTTTGAGTCAGCTCAAATGATTGAGTGAGACGGTTGCACAATTTGTTTGAGCCATGATAGCTTGCTGTTTTGAGTTATCATAATCTTTATGTTGTTATAACTTGCAAACGACAAGCTATCTTGGCTCAAAGGAATTGTGCAACCATCTCACTCAATCAATTAAGCTAACTCAAAATTCAAAATTTACAGTGTACATTATAATTTAATCTGGTAATTTCTCGTTTTTCTAGGATCGTATGCTTACCTGTACACCAACAGAAAAAATAAAGGAGATGAAGGAGCCCTGGTTTCCCCGGAACTGCCAGCCAACCCCTCCACTTCCAGGTGCCTGACATTCTGGTACACCATGCTGCAGACGACCAGCTCCCTCATCGTCAGTCTGGTTGACCAAGGTCAGTGTTGACAAACTTCCAGATCCTCATTCTTATCAGATTTTCATTCTAGTGTTTTGAGATTGGTCTTCTTCTTCAGTTCATAAAATCCACGTGAGATGAAATGCAGTTTTTTGCTCTATAGGTCTCAATTAGATCATTCTTGATACTAGATTTTGGTTTCTCTTTATTTGACGATGATGAGAACAATTCAAACAGCGAAAATCACCCATTGCTCAATTTTCAAACTCAAGGTGCCTCAGTATTCATGGGTCCATATTTAGTGTGACAGGATGATGGTAAGAATCATTACGTCACGCTGGAAATGGACCCCTGATTGCTGAGACACTCTTAGTTTAAAACTTCAGCAGTTGGTGAGTTTTAATGCTTGAATTGTTCTCTTAAGTGTAAGACATGTATGGAAACTAATACTTGGCACTGAGAGTGATTAAATAGCAAAAAAATGCTTGTTAGCATCATTCCGTCACACGTGCATGGACATCTTGAGTTATAGATCAGTTGCTTTAGCAAGCCTAACCGAAGGACACACAGTGTAAACGCAACGGTGCTAATTGGCGGTGGGTTCATCGGTTTTCACACAGTAATGCGTGGTCGAAATTCATTGCCACAACTTGAACACAATAGCTCTGAAAATCTCCCTGGATGGTTCTTTGAAGCATATTTTTGATTTCTCTTTCTGGATGCACTGAATTAAATGGTTCTTTGAAGCATATTTTTGATTTCTCTTTCTGGATGCACTGAATTAAATGGTTCTATGAAGCATATTTTTGATTTCTCTTTCTACATCCACTGAATTAAATTACCTGTTGAGACAGGGGCTCAACTAGAGGTTGTGGGGCCCGTAGGAACAGGAAGGCTGGGGGCCCCTACCCGCACCATCGGACGTCATTTAATAGGGCTGGTCATCGGTTGAAAATTTATGTTGGTTTATTGGACTAATCTTCTATTCTTGTTTCAGCTGAATATATCATTGGCTATTGCCTGTCTGATTTATGGGCCATTCTCAAATTTCGGGACAACGGGTATAGGAAAATTGTCCTGTAACGGAGGGGACAATGTGGTAACGGAGGGGAATTTTGATGTAAAAAACCAACTGTAGGTACAGCAAAAAAAGGAAAAATGATAAAAGATTGATGTAACTATTATTTTCAGAAGTACTTCATCTCGTATCAGTAGATTTTTTGGTCCAAATGTCGATTTCTTGCTCATGATCTGGTAACGGAGGGGACGGTAACGGAGGGGAACAATATTTTGCTTTTCGCTCATTACTGTTTTTTATTTTGGAGATTAGACAAAATAATTGCAGAATATTAAAACTTGCCACCCTCAGCAACATATACATGAAATCGTTCTGTAAAATTATCATTGGTAAGCTTGGAAATGAAGGAAACGGAGGGGACATTTTAGTGGGACCAAAAACATTTTTTATGAACATTATGTCATAATTTATTGAATACATGTTTTATGAAGTCTGCAAGGCAGTGGTACTATGGCGCACATGCGTCTGATGATATTCAGTGAAAATAGCTCATAAAAAACAATAATAAACAGAGTTATGGCAAGTAACGGAGGGGACAAAAAATTGACATAAATTAATGACACGACTATTGTATCAATTTAATCAATGAAAATATACCCAAAAAAAATTGAATATGAACTGAATATAAATTCAAGTCTATATTCCCATGAATCGTGCAAAGAAACTTTGAAAATAATGGTATATTAGAAGGAAAATGAACACTTGATTTTGTCATGTCAGGTCCAGTGACAGGGAAAAACCATTGATTTTGCACAGATTTCTGGACATAATGCATTATAAAAAGTCTAATGAATGACTTTTTGCTCCAAATGCAGTGGTTCTAAGTAGAAATATGAGTAACAGATGCAGAATGACGCTTCAGATATTTATCGCATTCATATTAATGTCAGGGAGCTAGAGTGACGCAAATTGTCCCGAAATTTGAGAATGACCCTTATGTGAAATTAGGTAGGCTACCAGGGCAGATTGAGAAGTATGTAGGGGAGAGCGGGGCACAGTGAGACGGCGGGCACAGTGAGACAAAGCCCGTAGCATCTACCTGGTACTGTTTACAGATCAACCCTTTTTTGTATAGTACAAAAATTAAGTAAGTGAGAGACTGTCCTATATCTTGAATGCTTAAGCAGCATATCGAGAGTGGAATTTCAATATTTTTGTTTTTAGCCAGTAAAAGTAAATAATTTTGCTAAACCACTTTTTGTCATAATTCCCAAGAAAAATGGTATAATGCAAAGCAATTGCCAGGGATTCAAACCTTGGTTGTTTGTCTTAGTTTAGTGTGATGACGAACCACAATGCAGGCATCCGGCCCGCAGGATTCAAAAATTTTATAAACAGAGCTGCGTGGGGCACAGTGAGACAGTTTGAAGCGGGGCACAGTGAGACATCACAAAATACACTCGAAACAACCTGAATGTAATGCATGGCTCACAATTCACTATTAAAAACAAAATACCTGCTATAAACTACTGATTTTAGTGAGTATTATCCACAGGGAAGCGTCAAAGAAGAATTTTGATTAGGATGTAACAGGTGCGGCAGGTTAAATAAGTCGTGCATGTGTCCCATGCGATGAAGTTTCAAAACATGCTCAAAAAAGGACCTAAAAAATCACCTAGCCAGCTGCTTTTATCAGAGTACAGTAGTTTCTGATGCAACAATTGATAGAACAATTCTGCAGGTCCTGATGATTGGAGGTTATGACAGTGGATGCCCTGTCTCACTGTGCCCCGCCTGCTGTCTCACTGTGCCCCACCCACGGGGCACAGTGAGACACTTAACGAGCACGGACATAACTCAAAGTTTCTCCAAACCTGTAAAAGGTAGGGACCTGAAACTATGTGACAATATACCCAACGTCATTATCTATAATGTGGACCTGATCTCATTTAACTCGCTGCTGCCAACATTTTGGAAGACTTCAAAATAAAAAAAGTGTCTCACTGTGCCCCGCTCTCCCCTACTCAATTAAAGCCCACAGATTTCACTAATGTGCCTACACTTGGAAAAGCATAAAAGACTCAGTCAGACTCAGACACGGTTTATTATGCCTATTTAATATTACCTTATCAGTAAAAATTAAAATTTTATCAATCTCAAGTTTCTTTAGTCCACCATTGAGAGGCCTTGCACAGCAGTCAGATGTACACAAACAAATAAATATAGATATTGTCTAACCACTACCACATTATCTTATTTCATTGACAATTTGACATACTGAAATGGCTGGGTTTTTTTTTTCAACCTTCCGCAAGCATATACTAAGATTATTAAACATTTCATCCTAATAAGTTCACCGCCATCTATACACTAAACATCCCAGCCACTTTCATGCTGAAAGACTCTGGGGGCCCCCGAACTGTTCCAACATTTTTCAGACACATAATTCTGCCTGCCTCACTTTTGGACCTACTTTGAAGGGCTCCCACTAATACCTCATTCATGGTGAAAGATTCTGTTGGCCCCCGAACTAATCCAACATTTTTAAGATATATAATTCTGCCTTCTTGACTTATAGACTTACTTTAAAGGGCCCCCACTAATCCCTCATTCATGTTAAAAGACTGTAGGGTTGCCCCATAACTATTCCAACATTTTCAGGTAGTTGAGCCACTGCGCCACCTCTTTCAGTTTTTGTTTGATGTGTGACTTCTTTTGAAAGAAAGCTTATATTTTTTTTATCTGTGGGGGCCCCTAAAGGAATTCAACATTTTTTGGACCAATAATGTATTATATTCTATAATTGTATCAAACCAACGTTATATCATTTAAAGGGCCCCAGGCCACTTCAGAGGTTTTGGTTACCTAGTTGTCTTATATTTGACGTGTCACTTCTTTAGAAATTAATGCAGATACAATGCTAATTCATCCATGATTGACCCCTAATGGAATTTAATAATTTTTTATTTTGCTTTTAATTTTTTTTACCCCACTTTGGGAGTGGGGGCCTCCCTTGAGGGGTGGGGGCCCCCTGAGGGGTGGAGGCCCGTAGGGCAGCCCTACCCAGCCCCCATGGTAGTTGAGCCACTGCGTTGAGACATTCACTCTGCTTAGCAAGCAGGCTTCTTCAGTGCTGATGCGGCTTGTGTTGTTGGTGTATCGCAGTTTGATAGACGTACGAAAGCTCATAACATGGAGGGCACCACTGTCATAGACAAGTTAGGAAGCAGACGCAAGCAAAAGGTTAGAGAAGCGATCTGGATCCATTGTACGTAGGGGGCCATCAACAGAATGGGGAATTTTATGAGCTTTCGCACCTCTATCAAACTGTCTTACAACAACAACACAAGCAACATCAGTGCAGAAGAAGCCTGCTTGCTAAGCAGAGTGAAAGTCTCTACAGGTAATTTTATTCATTGGATGTAGAAAGAGAAATCAAAAATATGCTTGAACAAAATGTTGAGATTTTTTTAAAAGGTTGTGACAATGCTAATGTTACATCTTGATGTTGCGGCTACAGCATTTATACCAACATTGCGACGTTGTCACAACACCACTGCAACATCAAATTGCCCATTGGGTAAATTGTTCTTACTGAAAGTGTTCCCACTGATGATAGTGACTTATAATATATGCAAAACTAATGCAATTTTATTGTGTTTTATGCTTTCCAGCTGGAAATAAGCAAGAGATCTTCAACAGAGATGCCGGACAGGGCAAGAACTGGCATTTAGCGATAGTCTCCCTCCAAAGTCCAAGCCCTTTCAATGTGGAGATCTCTCACAGCAGAGGAGTCTATAGTACGGAGTCAGGGGTCGCCCTGGATGACATCAGTATCTCGAACAGTCCTTGTCGTAAGTAGAGAATATATTCCAAGTATAACAAGCTATAATGTTTACATATATCGTATATGCATATTACAGCATTATTAGCACTTTTAAAACTGTTGCAATTCATGTAACCTTCAATGGTGGCTATATATATCGCATATTATGTTGGATGCTGGCCTTTTTTATTCGATGGACACAATTAGTTAATTCATCTTTAATGCTTAAAAGCGATGTAAGCCATCATTTTTCTCAAAAACACTGAAATCTTGAGACGGTGACACCAATGTGTACTCTTACAGCAATTGTTGAAAATATGTAAAATTACATTGTAAATATAAAAACAAGTTCCTTTTTAAAAAAGACAGGTACAATATAACGTTTTTCTTCTTCCATCTGACCTATTTTCTTCTTTAGTAATGTAACTAAGTTCAGCTATAATGTGTTTTTTTCCCTCATCTCCAGCTTCCACACCCCAACAGTGTGGTGTAACTTCCTACCCCTCCATTACTTCCAAATCCAAATCCAGCTGGGAGCTGGTGCCTGGATTTGAATCTCCAGATTTCAGCTCCGAAACACAAATAGCCAAGATTATCGGAGGAGTGGACACCGCAATACACCAGTGGCCTTGGGTAGTCCGCATCCGTGTTTACAAAAATGGCTTAACCGGAGGAACTTTTTCTCAAGTAAGGAATTTAGTAAAATGTTTTATTTTGTTTAGGAGATGACAGATATTTAAATAATGTTTTAACAGTATCCAGGAATGAAAGAAAATTTGCAATTTTTATGTATGTTTTTTGTAAAATTTTTCAGTGTGGAGGAACATTGATCGACCCTCAGTGGATTGTGACAGCGGCTCACTGTTTTGAATCTGGAACGTAAGTCACTTGCATGCCATCTTACATTTTTATCAAAAATATGATTCAAAGGTAAAAACAAAAACACCAACTAATGCCCTCAATGCATCTCAGATTCCTTTGTATTTGCAGGGTTGTTACCACTGACCCAGCCAACACATTGATATCTTTCGGAGAGCACGATGTGACTGAAAGTGCCGAGTTCGAGTACACGCTGAGACCGGAACAGGTCATCCTCCATCCAGAGAGGTCAACCAGCCTGAAAAGTAAAGGCATATTAATATACAGTGTATTTGTTATCTTCAATATTTCTGTCATATTAAATAGGTGATTTCTCTCCTTTATTCCTTAGAGACTTTTACACATCCATTACCAAAGATATATTTACCTACATATACACGGTTTCTCTCGATGTTCTCCAATAGGTAGAGGAATATACTCCAAGAAATACGACATCACCCTCCTGAAGCTGAAACACCCAGTCCAGTTGGATTCCAGAGTCAACACCGCTTGCCTTCCCACCTCAGCATTTCCCCCAGGAACTGCATGCTATGCCCTGGGTTGGGGCTTGGATGATACTGACCGTAAGTTAAATACATCATCTCCCTGCAATAACTGCTGGTCAGCCTTACTGTTAAAATAAAACATAAAGTTGATGATGGTTGGTTTGACTGAATAGCTTTATGGTGGAATGTCACTGTCCAGAACTGTAAATTATAATAGAAATTGATTAAAACAATAACGGGAAAGGGATTGCCATAAAAAGTAACTGTCAAAATTGCAGATAACTTCGGGTGTGTGTGAAAACCAAACTTACTGAAAAAGGAGTTACTACAAAAAGTAACTGTTCGAAATTGTTGGTGTGATAAACAAATTCAACAGGAGAGGAGTTACACAAAAAGTAGCTGTTATAAACTTTTTTTCACCATAACTGGAACATGCTAAATTCAAATCTAATATATGCATATTAAATTCAAATATATTAATATAGATACAGTCAGTATTGACAGTTAGTTCTTTTAATAAAATGATACACATACTTTATGGAGCTTTGCTTTGTATCAGGAAAGAATTTACTGACAACATAGTACAGACCTTTCATTGACAATATTTCAGAGGTCAACCCAGTCCTGCAGAAATTGAGGAAGACAATTGTCTCTGAGGATGACTGTTCTTATCCCATAATTGAGGGAATGACATGCGCCAAGGGCTCTGGCTACAGTGATGTCTGTGCAGTAAGTAATACCAATTTCTTTTTTTACCTACCTCGCTCACTATATTGATTACCCGAGGTTTTAATAAAAAACAAAATCAAAAGAAATATGAGATAAACTGAACATTTCAAGTGAAGAATTACAGTCTAAGCAAGTGTTTTTATACTATTTGACACCTCTGTCATCCAATCACATGACAGTTTTTCATTGCGATAATTCCAATATTCTTTGTTGTCCACGTATCCTCCAGTGTTTACATGTTTGAGTATTTGTCTCATGGTATAAGCCAGTTATTCACCATTGGATCAGGAATATGTGTTTATCACACCTCAGGCGATAAATTGCATATTCCCACTCCCTGGGTGAATAACCTATACAAATTTATTTGGCTTTGATGAATGGTCTTTTGGGTAATATCCCCATAGTATTTTTAGCATTTATGACACATATCATATATATTTCAGAGATTCATATAAATATATCAGACATTGATGGCCCATGAAATCATATTCAAAATATTTTCATTTCCATCCAACAGGGGGACTCAGGAGGCCCTCTGGTGTGCAGCCGAGGCGGGAAATTTGAACTTGCAGGAGTTGTGTCATTTGGAGATAAATGTTCAGCAAGAAGACACACAACTGGGGTCTATGCAAACGTCCATCACTTCGTGACGTGGATTCACACCACCATGAACTCAGTCTACTAACTTACCTCAGTATTGTGCCAGTATTGTGCCAGCAAAAACCAAAGTTGTTTTTTTTTAATTGAATATTTAGTCATAATTATGAGGCATTTGTGACTTATCAGGGGCATTATCTTTTGATGTTCATGTTCTTTCAACTGCAATAAATTGTATAACTTATTGTTCACTGGAACTTGCATACTTTTTCAACAATTCTTAAGGAAGCCTTATAGTTCAATGTTCACAAACTAGTGAAACACAGGTTGGATTGCGGTTTCTTATTGCTAACTCCTACAAATTGGTATTGAAATGGATAGGGGGAAGTTGGTAGCCTTGGTCATGTTTCATGATGAAGTCCTGTTGCATGCATGATATATTTATATGGAATCCTTGATTTTCCTATTGATCAACCCTCACTCTTCTGGTTCTTCAGTTGAGTCTGATGTTAATAAGGGATCATTTTGTCTCTCCTATGTGCGTGTGATCCCTGTCTTGATTGTTCACCTGTATAGTGTAATAAATTGTTTGTAAAAATGTAACTGATTGTGTTGTGTTGATTAAATTAAAAACAAAAATCTCCAATATTTTTCCTTATAATTTTCAATGTACAGACTGCATCCCTTATAAAGTTAACAATTTGGGAAATTTATTGGCTTTTGAGACTGTATCCATGGGCAAGAGAATAGGCAGTCCTCTGTCACTGCAGCATTTCTGAAAAGTTTCTGCAGCAAAATGTTTAATTTTGCAGGAGTTGAGCAGTTTGGGAGGTTTTATGCTTTTGCTAGAAGCCCTGCAGAATTCCGCATTTCCTGAAAACATCTGCAGGAAGCCGTCTGCAGAATTCTGCACTTTCCTGAACATTTCTGAAGGAAGCTGTGGAATTCTGCAGTTCCACGGCTCCCTGCAGAATTTCTGAACCTCTGTTACTTCCTCCACTTTATTGCAATGCATATGAACTGCACATTCTTCTGCAGAAACTTCTCAGAAACGCTGCAGGGAAAGACAAGTACCAATACCTCAGACCTTCTAGCCCGACCCCCGAACCGCAACACCCCTAAACCAATGTTTCCCAGGTAGCGGAAAGACCCTTGTCAAAGACGAATTTTGCATGCATTGCATTAAGCTGGAGGATGTAACAGAGGTTCAGAAACACTGCAGGGAGCTGTAGAACTGCAGAATTATCCAGCTTCCTGCAGAATTTTGTGAAATTCTGCAGCTTCCTACAGAATTCTGCAGCTTCCAGAATTATGCAGCTAGCCGCAGAATTGTATAAAACCTTCCAAGCTGCACAATTCCTGCAGTATCTGCTGCAGAGGACCACCCCAACATATGACCCCCTCGCGAGACCCCATGTCCACGATTCAGGAAGCTGCAGAATTCTGTAGCTGCCTGCAGAATACTGCAGCTGCCTGCATGTGGAATTTCATGCAGAATTACCGATTTTGCTGCAGAAACTTTTCAGACATGCAGCGATAGTATTAGAAAAGCAAAATTGCAGAACTGCGGAATTATGCAGCTTCCGGCAAACTGCAGAATTTTGTGCAGAATTATGCAGACCCTGTCCTAGAAGTAATTTAAATGTAGGCCTACTACAGCTCCCCCAAAGAGTAGTGGTGAAAATACAATTTTCATGTCCATTTTTCTGTTCTGCAGGTATTTTAGCCAAAATTATGCTCCGGTGGCGAAATCACCCTTTCAAAAATTTGGGCGTGCCACCAGTAGTTCCCCAATGAAAAATTTGCCATTTCTTTCACTGGCATTGGTGCAGATTTGATTGTAAATGTTGCACCTTATTGTACCACAGGCCAACATCAAAAACAATGAGGTGATAATAGTGACACTTGAATGAATGAAGCTAGAGTGATCTCATTACAACCTACAGTTGGGTGTAACTGTTTCTTGTACTTACCAATGAAAATCATCTCTTGTCTGGAGCATAGATTTGCATGTGGTCTGGAGCATGTGGGTGCTCAAAATTTACCTAATTATCAGCAGAGGTCGCTGGCAGTTAGTTCAGACAGGTGTGTTCTCACCTGGTGACGTCAGAACGTTTCACCCACCGTGCTAATTTTCGATTAATACGCCATTGTATAAAAATAGGGATTAGTTAGTGGAACATTTAATCTATTAGTGCAGTGTGGAGTGACATCCGTGCTGCAGCTGATAAGTCACTGCATCCTGAATTAAAGTAGAAACAACTTGGGACTATTTCCAACGCCCACTGATACCAGTCTCACCTGGAGGCAAACTGGTCCAGCCGGCATTCACCTGTGGGGAATCTACCTGAGCTCTCTGCGGCTCTTTATTCTGGGCTTTCCCTTGCAATTAAGGTATGGTGTCTTGTCACATCATTTGTGTGTGTTGATTGTATTAACTTGTTCTACTGTTTCTGAATCAGTTTGTGTTATTTAAACTAAATTTTAGCATTAAAAAGTCGAGTGATCTTTGGACAGCACCGCCGACTTGCATGGATAACTTCCTTGATATCTTGCCTGGGACGTGCGTTCATTTTATTGGTCACCTGTTGGATCAGGGGGGCTCACAGTCACCCCACGTAGAAATATTCTTTTATAACTAATTTACTGCCATGTTTTAATGCAAAATAACCGTTTTAGCCCATGACATATTGCTGGTCTCTTATTGAGTGACTCAATGGCTTCAGTTGACAGGCAAGATTGAGGCGTGGCCCTCCCATCTAATATACTCTTTTAAGTCTATTTGTATTTGCTTGGCAGCCAGCTCCCACTGTTCACAAGTTATATTCAGTCAAGCATGTCAGTTTTTGCCTCTAACTGACCCATTAACCCAGCTATGTGAAACAGGCATCCTGCCAATTAATGTCATCAAATATAGTTTTATTTAGTCCCAATGACTTCATCAAATTGATCCATCAATTCAATTCATTCACTGTACTCTTGATGGATCCTCATGTGATGAATTCTTTGATGTCATTTGATGAATTTATTTCAATCAAATATATTCTCCTTTAAATATTTTAAAGATTATCGTATTAAATCGACACAATGACAATCTATCAAGTGTGATATATTTAGTTGCTGATCCATGCATCAAAATATTATTGTTGCTGATGTTCGGCAAACAGTGCTACTCAGATGAGTGTATAATATGTTGTTGTTCATGGTTAGTTACAGTTAGTCATTAGTTAGACCTGGTCTACACATGGTGTCCAACATATGGCAAATAATTTCCTGGTCTTGTCTCTTGTCACACATGTTTGGGACATGATGATCAGCAGCCTCCCGTTGCTATGGCAACTAAACGCGTTGTTGCATTGGAGACAGACCTACCTGTTAGTTGTCATCGTTGACATGACGCTCCTTCATTTCATGGATTGCAACAACAACATCTTCAAAATTAGTGTTTTGCATTAATGTTTCAAAAATGCATGCAACGCAGTCTATAGTCACAATTACAGCTTTAGGTAGATTTTTTTTTCCGTTTAAGCCAATATAATTATTTTGGATTCAGCATTTTCCCTATAAGTTTCATTATTTTATGGTACACCTATATCTGCAAAATATTTAGTTGTTTTCAATTCAAAATTTCAAGAGCTGCTCTTCAATTATTCTATCCTACTGGGAGCTGTTTTTTTTTAGCGTGGAAGTTTTTGGCTCTAATCATAGAAATCAATAGGACCAGGCGCAATTAATCCATGGGGATCCTGCTAGTTTGAAGTTAGTGTAACAGTGAAATCATGTTGGGTCCCAGGGGACCAGTCTTTCAATGCCCCCTGCCCTGGTCACCCTTGAACTTCGGTTTCATGCCAATGGTGATCCAATAGGCTGACTCATGCTATTAGAATTTTATGGAAATTCTTCCACCAGACTAATTTAAGGCAGTAGTCTGACATACATTAAGTCTGACTTCCTTTTAATGTTTTATTAGCATTAGCATAGGATGGCAAAGTGCAATATTTAATTTGCAAAAATCAACAAAAAGGAAAATAAAAGATTGAACATTGAATCTGAGCTTGTCCTGTTCACTGCTCTCCTGTTCTGATGGCTATTTACGCGTATGCAAAAATACTAATATATTTCAAGAGTTTTTAATCCAAATTCGGGTAATTCTAAACTTCCTAGCTTTAAATTATTGGTAGCAACTGCTTCGTAATATTCATTGCTTAGTGAAAAATCTCAACTGTTTTTCAAAATGCCTATTATTGACTTGTTTTATTTGCTGACTGATTTATTGAATATTTCATTGATTGCTTGATCACTTTTGTTTTCATTGTTAAACTTGGCTTTGCATTGAACAACTCTCTTCCTTATCAAGAGATGACAAATCAACTTGAATGTTCTGATCACACTTCAAACCATGTCACTGACTTGCCAAACAGGAATAGGTCTAATTTACACCTTTCATCATGATGCATCATTTTAAGTATGGAAAATATTGGATTTTCAAGTTCACCACCTTCTTTGATATGGCACAGAAATAAATACTGACGAATACCAACTTGACATAATTAGTTGATATTGAAAAATAATTTATCTTGTGTTAATAGGTTTTGTAGTTTTAAAAAACAGTTAAGGTTACCTTAACTTTAGAAGTTTTTATTTTTAGTATGATCTCCAGAAGCTGAAATAAAGATGAATATTTCTCTGTAAAACCACAAGAACACAGAACATTCTCTGAAGGGAATATTTAATTGTAGCACCTGGAGGCATCTTTTGAGGTCAAAACACTTTAGCTTGACACCATAACACCTTACATTTCCTATACAATTCTAGTTTGTGAGAAAGTGTTTTTCTTTTGCTTGAAGCTCTTTAGTTCGAACACATTGAATGAGTTTCAATAAAATTAAACTTTTTATCACTCAGATTTTTCGCCAGCTACATCCTACATGCAGGATGTATAAGATTGCCTCTGTATAATCTATGTGTTGCATGTGCAACAATTATGGGGGTGTTTCGTTTTAGAACTTTGTCCTAGAACTTTTTTTACACAAACTTTGGAGAACTTCGGCACTTCAACTTGTCAAGTCAAAAGATAATTTCATATTTCTGGGGAAAACAGTTGACAATTATTTTTTCACATTGCTGCAACCACATCATCTATACTTAAATTGAAATACTTAAATTTAAAGATGGTTAACATATGTTAATGTTGCACAATTGCCCCTCGCCACAGATCAGTTATCTGTAAGTTTAAAGGGAATGACACTGTCTGTTGTGGAGGGTTGGTCTCAGGTAACAGGTCAGCCAATCACTCATGGGCATCGGAGCATAGTCCAGTGTAGAGGCTATAGGAATAAGCTGTGGGGAATATTGCCTGAATATACATGCTAAACACGTCAAAAAAATCACATGACTCATAATCAGAATACTTGGCCCTCTTTCCTTGTGAAATCTGGTATGCCTCTATTTTATACACATGTCTAATTTCCCTGACAAAAAGATAGTCCAAAACACCCATACATTTTCTATGATATTATTGTCATGCAATCTCATGCAAAAATCTCAAACCAGCATGTTTCCAGACAAACATGGAAATGCTGTTAAACTCAAGACCAAAATGCATGCATGCAAATTCACTCCCCTTGTCAAACGATTCACCTGTCACTCAGGAACAAAATTAGTCTGTGTTGACCTTGGCTACTTGTTATCATAACTGACATGCAGATGAAATTGAAGAATGCATGTTGTGATATAGGCAAAACTATTAACAGTACAAAATGTGAATAACTATTTTCAACTAAATGAACAGCAAGCAAATAAATTCCTTTTGGTATGTCCTTTTTGTGGAAGATATATACATGAAGAAATACTTAGTATAAGGAAATTACTTGCAGTTAAGGTCACCATGTACATTTATGAAAGAGTAGAAACTTTTAAGATCATTCTTATCTTATAATATAAATCTAGGTGGGGTATTTGCCAAAATTGACTTAAACATTACTGATTGAGATTTGTGACAGTTAATTAGCGAAGTAGGCCATATATGTTAGATAGTGTTTCTGTAATGCAATAGGTGTCATTTCAGTTTTGAATCAAAGATGGCATAAGAATATACCTTCCCTCAGAGTCTGGAATCTTAACCTTTTGGCTTGACAAGCTTGCGACAAGCTTCTGGGAGGGGGTATACCCAATAGTTGGGATCAAATCTTCTGCTTTCGTAGTTCAAATATGGTTTTAGAGATTGAGTTTCTTCGACATACCGTTTCCCTGTTTGTTCCTCTTGTGCAACCCCTCCCTTTCAACCTCAGAGTCTACAACACCCTATAAAAGACCTATATATTCTAAATATATATATATATATATTCAAATTTCTATTTCTTATTCCAGGATCCGGCATGGATGAAGGCAAGAAGGTTTGGGTGGTCCACCCCACGGATGGATACACCTTGGGCAAAATAGTCGACTTGGGGGCTGACTCCTTTACTGTCGAGCCATTCAATACCCCTAGACAGGTAATATCTTAATCTGAAATAAATAATTTGATAAGTTTGAGCTTCAGGCACAGGAAGCATGGAGGTATTATTTAGACCTTCTAAGTCTCTGGTAAAATCTTCAGTCAAAATCCTCATTACCCAAATCATATCTTTTAAATGTCAAATATCATTTACATAAATTGAAATTAGAGTCACGTTATTAGCTGTTGTACGAAATAGGCCAAAAACATGTACAGACATCCCAACCCCTCATATTGCATTAAAATTTCAATCTCTTGTGAGACTTATTAGAGCCATGCTCCTTGAGAATCTATTCTCCAAATCCTAACTGCACTACCATCCGCAGAGAAACAACCACCATCCTACACCAGCTGTTTTCTCATCTCTAATCTTCTGTGCTTTTCCTTTGCAGACCATCACAGCCTCCTTTGACAGGGTTTTCCCAGCTGAGGAATACGACAACAAAGATGTGGACGACAACTGTAAGTGCCTTAATCAACATCTACATTATAACTACTTATTACTCTTTACTACATCAACTTGGAACTCGATACCATCTAATCAACAAACAGTTTCATGCTTGAAATTAAAAATTCATGACTTCACGATAAAGATGTGTTTGGTTACACTACAACTGTTTCTATGGAAACTTGATTCTCAAATGGACTGAGGGTGCATTTTCATGAACATTACCATGGCTTGTTTTAACCAGAGTAAACAGAGTTTAGCATAAACATAGTACATAATGTATTATTACTTCCTGGTGGTTTAGTTTAATATGGATCCGTCCAATTTGTGACATTCTCTTGTGTATAAAATTATTAGATGCTGTGACCTTCAATAGTTGATTTGAGGTCATAGAATATTTTGAAAGAACTTTCACCTCCATAGGCATAGTCTATTTGAGCAATAGCTGATGTGTGGATCTCTCTAAGAGTATTGATCAATGGTCATGTATAATTGATTCCTTTCTTAACCTCTCTAGACTTGATCCCATCTTCAGCCAGTCCATAGGGAACCTATTTTATACGAGACCATGATAGACGATGAAGTACTTGGACATCAGACTATATCTGTGGGAGGCATTACTATATAATAGTAGATACCAAGCCCAGGTAGACCTGTGAAATTTAAAGTGTTCTAAAAGAGTCCATCTAGAAAATAGATACCAGATTAGTCTTTGATAATGCATTACATACATTATGATTATGATATATTGACAGTTTCTTATCTATGATGAACGTCTTGTAGTAATTTGTGGGTTCAGGGGAGTCAATGTCCATACTGTTATCTTGCTGTATTTTGGTGGCTAATTTGTGGCACATACTTCTTACTTTTTGTGCTATTCGCATGCTTCGTAAGCCTGTTTTTCCAGTCCTCTGTAAAAAATATAAAAAAAAGGAACACCTAAAAATGTCCTGAGTAAATAATGCTGCTTCATGCATAGATCCAATAAAATACATAGGAACAGTTATGTCATTATCTGGAACCATTAAGCCCAGCATTGGAGTATAAATGCTATTGTTGCTGCTGCAATCACATTTGCTGTAATCGATTACTGACACAAGAGGAAAGGTTCTGGTCGATTGATTTCTGGTCCTGCACGCACTCAGAATGAAGAACTTCCCAGTGTATATAGTCTTGGTCAAATTGTGATAGAAGCACAGGGTTATCATGGTGTGATATACACTGCATATTTTACAGTTCTGTGCTATGGGTTCATGGTTGTAAAAAAAAAAGTACACGAACAGTCAATAGATAATGACGATGATAATAGCACTGATATATTCAAGATAAAAGTGATAAAGATTTATTGTGAAAATGTGACATGTCTTAATCTTTTAAAGAATTTCATCTTTCTTAACATGAACTGAATGATACATCCGAATGGGTTACCATAGTTAATAGATGCAAAGGAACATGGTTGGAGGACTTGAAAACATTGTTTGCTGTGTTGAAATGTTGAAAAGGTACTTTCTTGGTACAAATAGATTAAAATCATCAGGTCTTATGAAAAAGTCTATATTTTGCTGCTTCTCAGAAGAGGAGGAAACTTCCAAGTTGTTTTAAAGTGATCTATTAAGTGGTTTCTTTCATGTGCCGTCTCATACCAGTCCCTTCGCACAAACCACCCATTCCAGGTTAATGGCATCTTATCTGGTGATTGAGTGAGCAGGAAATTGCTCTATGGGGTTACTGCTCAGGGGCTTTAAGTTCTTTTCCTGATAATCAATAGATGCAGCAATTATGCATTGGAATCAAATGCAACTTTGACTGAAGTGTGTAATAGCTAAATGCAAACACTTATGGACTATATTTAATTACAGCCTTGTAATATCAAACAGAGTATATGTTGCATTATCTTATATTTGGTTATTGAAGTTTTGTTAATTTATGGTTTTAGTAAATTAATTCCTGCATATAAATCATATACACTGCAGTAACCATACGATTAAATAAATGTAGTCTCAAAGATAAATTCAAACATACATGTCATCTTAGAGCACCTACTACCTAGTTAAAAACATATACATGTAACAAGGACCTGGGTTTTTTTCGAATGGGGGTTTATTTTTTTTCTTTATATGCAATGATAGTAAAAAAAATACTTCCTCTTTCTGTGATTTATTTCTGATCTTAAGATTTCCAAGGAGAAAATAGCCATAGATCAGAAAGCTGTGGGGTTGAATGATTGGTCCGACTCCCTGAAGGAATTTACATTGCAAGTTTCAAACATTTGAACTTCCCAATGTCCTATTTCCTATATGTTCCATAAAGTTATGTGAGGAAAAAGATTCTGAATTATTTTGAGTTCTTTAAGTAGTGAAAACTATTATTATTTAGTATCTTCAGAATTAATTTAGGGATAAAATACGTTGGCAGGGTCACTAATCAACATGAAACATTTTGTGGACATTAGAAGTGATCATCAGAGAGGTTCATAAGTAAGTTTACCCTGAGAAGGCACAACGCAATGACTGAAAGATAGGTAAACAAGTAATATGAACATATTGCCTTGTGTTTCTCAAGGTGTATACTTGACAAGTACATGTGTCATCTGTCGCATGTGTTACTGATGTCAACAAGACTATTACACTGTACACAATGTATATGACTTTGTACATGCTGTTGACAAGTGAACATTTTTCATGTCAGATAAGATTAGAAAAGTTTTTGAAGTCGTTAGGTATACTTGAAAATTGTGTGCTAAGCATAATTTTTTGCAATATATGCAAATAAAAGTATTCCATATCAAGTGACAAGTCACCATTGATATGAGGGTCCATAAGCGAGGTGATGCTATGATTTCCCTGCTGCTCAGTTTATTTGATTGTTTGCTCTTTTTAATGCTCTCAAATTGATAGATTATGTGGCATGACGGGGCACTTAAGTTGAATGCGGTTATCTATCTAAGCCACTAAATCGAAATGGTTTTGGTTCTGGTATATGTAAGCTTGTTACTTTAATTTAATGTACCATAGGACTTAGCATTCTGTTGGCAACATCAGCCTGCTAAAAGGCAGATTATATCCCAAAAGTCACCAGACTAACATCACAAACTGTGACACAACAATCAAGAATTGGCTGAAAGACCTGATGTACTTGTTCCCACCAGGCTTTTTGTCCTTTAACCTTGGATGTGACCTCAAGCACAGGGTAACAGATGCTGAATCGAACTCAGGATCTATTATGCAAATGGCATCTATGTTGCAAGCTGTTGCATCTCTGCTACTGTGAAAACCACCTTATGATGGAACTGTGCTTTGATTGGTACTACAGGTGCCTCTCATCTCATTTATGTCATTCTGAATATATTTTTGTCAATATATTTTTCAGAACTTATAAATCCTACTTTTTTTAATAAAATGTGATCTGGATGTCACAATGTGTGCAGTGGCAATATAGATCCAGGTCTATTCATATCTGTCTATATTCAGATTATACTACAAAAACGTCAAGTTTCAATTCTGTATTTTACAGTCATATGATATCTCTTTATTAACCATTTCTCTGTGTCATGTCTTAAGTTGAAACACGAAATGCTCCTTCATGTACAAAAATTATGAATCATATAAGCCTTGTACAGATTTCTAACGTGCCAAAAAAATCCCTCAAATGATATTCTTGTCACACTGCAAGGGTACTCATGATGCATGACAATAAACACTGTCTTCCTTATACATGTATGATTCTTAGGACTCTCAAGTGATGCTTGGGTGCTGGTGATTATTTTATATATCACAGTATTGTTCTGAGTATTGTGCTCTAATGTTACATTTAATAAGGCATTGATTTATTGATATGATCCAATTAATTGATTCTCAGGTTCACCAATGCCCAATGGTGGCTTATATTTGATATTGGGTTATATAACCAGTTTGGCAGCTGCTTCAACAGCATTATAATTGACTTGCACTTGTGTTCAACAGGTGTAAATATCTTAGCTGAAGTGAAGTGGAATATTTTCATAGTTTTCGTGACAATTTGTTTCTTTCTTTAGCAATAAATGTGTTTCTAGATATAATTTAGATGTCTCCTGTACATTATCGATTAGCAAAATGTATATGGTTACAGTATATGTCCAGGATGATTGCTGAATGACACCAGTGCATTCATTCATTCATTCATGGCTTGTCCAAATAAAACAGTGGTCTGCCTCTCAGCTACAGGTGTGCTCCAATTTTGCTCAGGTACGCTGCCACACCCTTGCCAGCCTTCCTGGCTCCCTCCCTCCCTCCCTCCCTTGGCACTTTCTAATTATTGCCCACACGCTCATTAGCAATTGTATATTATTAGTTGTGAAATGATGAAATTGTCTCAATGCCATGAAATTGACACAAGGTCGTGCGACTGTTTTCATGGAAATCCCATCAAATGAATTGGTACAGATTATATACATGTATGCAAATAACGAGCAGCCAGCCATGCAGCTGACAGATATAAATGAAGCTATATATAGCTGAAATGAGTCAGAGTGACTACAAAAGGATTATATAAGGTAAAAAGTCCACCTCTCAACAAAGAACACACCCAAATACAGATCAGTCAAGGTTCTTATTAATTGGGTTTCTCTGTACCTGAGTATACAAACTTCTATATTTGTGGGCCTAAGAAAAAATGAGAACATGTCATCCATATTACTGAACTTGAAAAGTCATCTATCTTTATATCTATCTATCTGTTTTATCTTTCTATCTCTATGTATCTCTCTATCTGTCTATCTGTCTATCTGTCTATCTGTCTATCTGTCTATCTGTCTGTCTGTCTTTCTATCTGTCTGTCTGTCTGTCTGTCTGTCTATCTATCTATCTGTCTATCTGTCTATCTATCTTTCTATATATCTGTCTATCTTTCTATCTATCTATCTATCTATCTGTATCTATCTGTCTCTATCTGTCTCTATCTGTCTATCTATCTATCTATCTATCTATCTATCTATCTATCTATCTATCTATCTATCTCTCTATCTATCTATCTATCTATCTATCTATCTATCTATCTATCTATATCTATCTATCTATCTATCTATCTATCTATCTATCTATCTATCTATCTATCTATCTATCTATCTATCTATCTATCTATCTATCTATCTATCTATCTATCTATCTATACATCTTTATATCTATATACCCATCACTGCTTCACTGTCCAATTCAATATAATTTATAGAACAATTCATGATACCGAGTCAATCACCAACATTACCAATACCAATTGTCACCTACAGAATTACTGATGATCACGACATTTTGTTCCTGGGATGGCATTAATTTGTCTGGTGAATTAAATGTCAGTAATCACATTAACACAATCTATTTGTGATGGTTGTCTGGGTGTAAGTGTAACACTTTCTGCACCTGTCAATAAGGAGCAATTTCAAAAGGTGTGGTAATTTAATATAATCTCTCATTCAGAATAAATTATTCCTGATTTTCTATTATCTGAATTAAAACTGCTGTTTTTAAACTGGCATCGTGTGCTATGGCATAGAAGCAACTTTTATATTGCTGAAACATGACACATTGGTTTTCAAGAGACGTTTGAAAGTCAACTAGTAGATATATGGAATTGTCTTGCATTTATTGATTTTGTCGAGAGATAACGAAGTTCCCAGGCCCCAATTTGGGGGATGGGCCACGTGTATGATCCTCAGACACTGTCGATTAGACAATAGTATACTTACATTTAGGAAAATGATTTATAAACCACAAATATAAGTAGTTATGCAATTTAAAAAGAGAACACTGCTGAACACAGGATTAGACTCCCAGAAATCTAGTTGTCATGTTGCTAAATCTGCTGAGTGTGCTTCAGTTATTGACTGAGGGTAATCACTCTTAGCTATTAGGTCAAATCAGAAGCTATGGCCATACAATGTATAGAGGTTTTCAGAGAACTCAAGAATGACAAACTATGACATATCATGTCATCTGAGACCCAAATGTAGGTGGTCCCCTAGTCATTTGACAGAAACAGTACATCATTGCACTGTGCAAACACCTAACATTGTATTTGTTTTATGAAATGATTATACAGCTAATAATACCAGCTGGCTATTAGCCAACTTCATTATCTGTGACCAGGTTGCCACAAAATGTCCCACCAGTTCATCCTCTGTCAGTGAAATACACCTCGACTCTCGTATTGAGACCATGCTACTCAATGTGATGTGACTGTCTAATGTCATTGAACTCAACCTGAAACATGATATATTTCAGTTTCATGACTTAGTCAGAACATGGATAATTAATTAACTCTTTTTAAATGTCCACTGATCAGCATCTGATTTGTATCAATACATGTACCCAAAAGCAGTTTCATTGGAAATGCAGTTTTTGTAATTGAGTAATTAATGATAACATGAAAACAAATCTATGAACAGAAAAGCAACTAGAAAAATGGATGTATCATTGTCAACTAAATAAAGATACTACATTATTTTTTCACAAAAAATCACACCTTCCAGAGGCCGATAGCAATATATTCCAGTGATCAGTGGTCACTGATTCTGTGCCTAATGTGATGTAGTCATGCCTGACACTGTTAATTGATTTTTCTATTTTCTCTTTTCATTTCAGGTGCTTTGATGTACCTCAATGAGGCAACTCTGCTGAACAATTTGAGAATCAGATACAAGAAAGATGCTATCTACGTAAGTATTCTCATCTTAAACTACCCAAATTGCTTAAGTTTCAAATATTTATATAAATGTAATCTTAAATATCTACATTGTACTGGCTTATCAACTGATTTAAAAAGCAAATTTAATGATAACTTTTTTGCATTTCATAATTTCAGACATATGTCGCCAACATCTTGCTGGCAATTAATCCCTACAAAGAATTGCCAAACCTCTACTCGAAACAGACCATCGCCTCATATACCGGAAAGTCCCTGGGTACCATGGCACCCCATATATTTGCCATTGGTAGGTGTTATTGATCATTTGAGTGAATTCTTGCATCTGTCAATACAGATGTACGTTAAATGTGAGACGTGCTTTATGCTGTGGTTATTGGCCTTGGTGTAAACATTGATTTACAAAGTGTGATGTTTTATTGCAAGTAACTTTAAAGTACATTGCGGTTGAAAAATAAGACATAAAGACATTCACATCTCATTGAATTGCCATGTAAATAGTACACCAAATGAACATAGCCACAAGTTTCAATTAAGATTTTGATAAACATGAAATTGCATTATATTGATACTTAGCACCATAGCCATCAGTGATTATAAAGCATTAACATTTGAAAACAATATTGTCAATAAGAGCATTAAATGTACATACATTCGCAAAGAGATTCAAACTATTATGATTAACGGTGTATTGAGAATTTGCTTCATTGTGATTGCAGCGGACAAGGCATTCCGTGACATGAAGATGCTGAAGGAGAGTCAGTCCATCATCGTGAGCGGAGAATCAGGAGCCGGAAAAACGGAAGGAACAAAACACATTTTGAAATATTTAACAGAAGTGTGGGGCAGTCATGCCGGGCCAATCCAACAGAGGATTGTGGAGTGTAAGTCTCATGACTAGAAAATTACCTGACTTGCATGTATTAATATATGTACAGACTACAATGTCTAGAACATATCGCATCTAGATTTATATTTAGACTACAACATTACAATTTGATATTTGTCAGAGAATGTAATTATATAGTGTGATGTTCTAAAATGATTATTCTGCCTTATAAGTTCTATGAAGACATGCATGACACTGTTTTTGATATTTGTCTCTAATCCAGTGAAGGTAATAATGCAAAATTTTGATAGTCACGAAAAAAAATGTACATCTCTGCCAATTTTTCACCTCTTTCAATTCATAATTTCAGCCAATCCCCTGCTTGAAGCCTTTGGAAATGCCAAAACAGTTAGGAACAACAACAGTAGTCGATTTGGAAAGTTTATCGAAATTCACTTCGATGCCAAAGTAAGTTTCTTGCCAGCTGTATACCTGATTTCTCTTCACATTTCTGAAATATCACTTTCAATACTATTGTATCTTTCCTTGGATGTTATAATGTGTATTATTTATTACTCAGCCCTGCATATTATCATGGCTGAATGAGTGATTTTTAAATTGAATTGAAATGTTTTACTCTTTTTGACATGACTTGGCAGCAGGTAACATTTAGGTTTTGAGGTATTGAGAAGATTCATGACTTGGGTTTTATGAAAGATGGCACTTTGTATAATGCTTTCAGTTACACCATTATAAGGACTGGACAGAGTTTTTATGGCTGATAAGGAAGACTTGGTTTTGAACAAAATGTAGATTTAAGTGAAATTGTGATTTAGAGAATAAGATGTATATATTTGGTATGATAAGTTTTAAATATATAAAAGGACTCATTAAAGTAGCATAATGGTGCAATCATTTATTTCGGACTAGATTATTTGCTATTCATTCATAGCGGTCTTAGTTGGTACCAACATTACTGCAAAATATGTATGATCTGGAATTATTAGGGACATGTCAGTTATTTTATAGCATCTGGGCTTTATCTTTCTGGACTTTTTATTTTTGGTAAAACTTTAAATTAATTCTTTATTTTTGGTTTAAAAAATTTAATCTTGGACATAATTCATTTCTTTCTAGTATCATCTTTCACGGTGCCAGATCCACTGTTTTCTTGGTGGTTGTTTGTGACCATATAATATTATATACAAAATATGACTTTTTTTTGTTTTCTTTCTTTTGCAGTACTTGGTGACAGGAGGATATATTTCTCATTACTTGTTGGAGAAGTCCAGAATCTGTAAACAAGGAAGAGATGAAAGGAATTACCACATCTTCTACCGCATGTGTGCCGGAGCTCCCGAGAAACTGCGTGAGCAACTGAGACTTGGCAGTCCTGACAGTTTCAATGTAAGTTTACTCCGGAGTCAGGAAGTTCAGTATTCTTGTTATTCTGCATTGCAAATTTAAGGTGGGCAACTTCGGAATGATACTATCGAAGATGGATAATCAGCATTGCCGTTTCATTGTGTTTTTCTTTGTCACAAAGCTGTCCGTCACTTCTTGGATGTACGTTAAACAAACTTATCTGTCATTGTACCTTTTCTTTATTGTTACTTTGTTTTTATTTTGTACTTTCTGAAGTTATATCTTTAATGTTTTGATTTTGGTGATGTTCTAGATACTGAATTGGTATTCAAAGTTAATTGTTGTATTATTTGATGCATGCAAAGTGAATATCTTTTTTTGCAGGCAATGTATTGTCATGTGAATTGTTTGTCTAACTGTTAATAATTATGTTGTCATGCGTCTCATTGTACAGTACCTTAGATACGGTTGCACGCAGTATTTCGGTTCAAATGCCACAGCTGGCAAACTCAACGCCAACCAGAAGTCTCAACAGGTTTGTACATTCAAATGACCTAGACGTGTCTTTGCCTTAGCCTGTCACTAATTTCTCCCCTATTTAACCTTTACAGACTGATTTATAACCACTTGTCTTGCCTTACAATGATAGTAATAATTGCTTGAAGTAGTTTCACAGAGCAATGAACAAGTAGTTCACCAAGAAAATTGTAATAACATATAACCATAACCTGCAAATTAGTATACCTTTCTCTGGATGACTCTTTTATTGACTAGATTTCACCCCAATTGAACCCTTTTGGGTTTCCCTCTACACTCTCTGCAAAATCACCATCATAGGTTAGAATAAGAGTAAATTTATAGATAAAGTAATGGTTATTGATTTTCCAGATTAACTTGCTTTGTATGATGCATGGCTTTAATTTTGCATGATTGTTCGGTTTTAGTTCTCAAAATATTTCTTATTCACCTGTTTGTCTTTTAATTTTTGTACCTATCATTTTTGAATGATATGAATTTTTAATCGCTTTAACAGTTATTAGAAGTTTTGTCTCTTCATTAACATTTTAGATTCCAATCTCCTTTTAACCCCAACTATGAGTATGAATTATATGAACCATGTTGTGATAAGTTATTTCCTGTTTTAATGGGTTTTTGTGACTGAATTTCAAGTCTTCCATTCTCTGAATTTAAATGGTGCCTTCATTGAATAACTTTATTGTGTGTCTACTTCAGTTCTTGAAGCATGGCTCGCTGGTGGACATTCAACTTGATGATGTGAACGACTTCAACAGGATGGACTCAGCAATGAGCAAGATGGGTCTTCCGGAGGACGAGAAGATGGCCGTCTACACGGTTGTGGCCGGAGTCCTTCATCTCGGCAACATTGAGTTTGAAGAAGAAACCGAAGGAAGCAAAGGTAAATATACGACGAGATATTACTTCATGAGTGATTGATGTGCCTAGATATCTTAGCTAAATCTTTGTATGCTCTATATTAGTATGCAGAATCATCAGATTCATCACTGATTATTGTAGCTTTCTGTTTTGTAATATTGTTAGTTAATTAATTCCATCACATTCTTCATTGATTGATTGATCTCTCTGACGATGATATCTAGGTGTTAATCTTTTGAAGTCTTTGAGTGTATCACCTCTTTCTGTTCAAGCTTAGGAGTCATTAATGCTAGATCTATTTGAATAACACTGACATTTGTTTTAACTTAGCGACTACTTCTGGTAAGCATAAGTAATGTCAGCGACTATCTTCTAACTGCACTGACTCCCTGATGTACCGCTCAGCTCTGTTGTCCACAAATTAACCAAATTGCACTATTCTATCCTTATTGTTGTTGATAATGGTCAAACCAATTAAGTCTCTTTGGAAAGTTATCTAATACTTGGTCTTCAATTTTGGTGTTGTTATAAGCACATTAACTTCCCCTCACAACCTGTCTAACATTGTACAAGTTTACATGTAATAAGAGCACCCAATTAAACAAAGGCAGAGCTGGGTGTTTCCAATCAGGCCACCATGGCTATACTTTAGCTGGTTCTTGCTTAGTCATTTACATGTTGTCAGACTGCACTAATATGGTACAGTAGCCATATACTGCAAAAGCCATAGTGAGACACCTTTGGATATTCTTTACTGTTGAAGGTGTTGAGATACTCCACACGAAATAGTCTTCCCAGCCAAGTCATTTCACTATGCTTCATATAGTTTAACAAGTAGCTATTATACGCAGTTATTCATCATTGTTAATACTGTGGAACAAGTAGACCTTGGTGCAAGAATATTCAGAGCATATTATGCTGTTTTATGCCAGGTGTATATTGCTTTGTGAAATAACTATTTGGAAGGTTGCACAATCTTATCGCACAATGTTGGTGCATATGTTTGTTGCGATATTCGATATTTCTGCTGACCGGCGGCTTTCATTTCAGGCAAGCCATCAGGTAGCATTACTAATTTGCAGGCTTTATCCTCGCTTTGTAGTTCAGGTAACAAATGTTTGCTGACCTGTCCCCTCCCTAGACTCCTGCAACACTCCACTGACTTCAGGAACACTCAGCATGACAAGGCAGTCACTGTACACTGCTGCCACCTTGTGGATATTCTTGGCCCAGCCAAGTGCCAGTGATCTCAACAAGACCAATGCCCCTTCCTCATTTCCATTATTTTATTTTCCTAAATTTACCTTTCACTTCCTTTGCAACATTGGATTCCAGGTACAATATCTATACATGAAGATGAATAAATTGGGTGTTTGGTCCTTTATTCTCCCGGAAACTTGTTAAATGTCCTCATGTTAGTAGTACACTGTACTGTAATAAAATCAAATTTGTCTTTGTCAATTACCTCAAAAAGTATGGGCAAAGAAATGCTTCCTGCATTGGGACTGGCAGATGGCAAATATATTATACTGCAACATATTACAGCATACCGCTTTTCAATATATACACGAATGCTGGATATATTTAAACCTAGTGGTGTTGAGCATGTTTTGGGAGCTTTTTTGCCATAAAAACCTTCATAAATGGTCGCTTTATATTCTTTATTGGCAATTCGCCTACATGAAAGAAAATGATGACTTCATATGCCCTAAAATTATATTGAATTATTTTGACTCTTAAGAGTAACTTTCTACTGTGCCAGAAGGTGCTTGCATGTCAAATATTGGTAATTTTATTTATGATATGAATCTGTAAATGCTACTGTATATGATGTATAAATTGCATGATTCGATCACTAATATATTTTAGCAATTTTGACATTTGTAAAGTATGTGATTTGCTCTGTTGTTGCCAGGCGGAAGCAAAGTGACAAAACAATCGGAAGGCTCCCTGGTGATTGCTGCCAAGCTGCTGGGAATGGACAAGGATGAGCTCCATGAAGCATTGGTCAGCAGAGTCATGCAAGCTGCAAGAGGAGGCATCAAGGGAACCGTCATCAAGTAAGTAATGGACAATTCTTTTTAATGATAACCCTTCAATAAGTGCATGTAGCCTTTTTAATGAAAAAATATCTCATACAATTGCATTATGGAGATATGAAGATACTGGGTAGAGTAACCTTTTAAAAATGCAATAATAATTGATTGAATTTAAGGTTAGGATTTACAATGAGTAAGACGTAAATGCTATTTATTTGTTTCCAGAGTCCCCTTGAAAGTCGGAGAAGCTTCAAATGCCAGAGATGCTCTTGCCAAGTCCGTCTACAGCAAACTGTTCGATTACATTGTGAAGAGAGTGAACGATTCTCTGCCTTTTACCACATCAAAGAACTACATTGGAGTTTTGGACATCGCTGGATTTGGTAGGTTTCATTTGTATATATAGTTTAGTTTGTATAATGGTTGAGTATCATCCGGATCCTGAAGTACTGTCCATTTTTTTGTGTTCATGATGTTAACTGCAAATTTCAGAGTATTTCCAAGAAAACAGCTTTGAGCAGTTCTGCATCAACTACTGCAATGAGAAACTGCAACAGTTCTTCAATGAGAGGATTCTTAAGGACGAGCAAAACCTTTACGAGAAGGAGGGACTCAATGTGAAGAGAATTGATTACGTTGACAACCAGGATTGCATTGGTAAGTCTGGTTTAATATATACATGTATTATTTTTGTGGGAAAAGTTTAGTTCAAATAAAAGAAAACACAAGTTACTCCTAGTCTGAAATTTAGCTGTATAACCCCAGCAAGCTTACATATATCATCTGTCCATTTTTATCTCCAGATCTGATTGAGTACAAGGGAGTTGGCATCTTTGACATTCTGGATGAAGAAAACAAACTGACAAAGCCAAACCCTGAACATTTTACCTCCGAGGTTCACAAGAAGACCAAGAACCACTTCCGCATTGATGTATGTACTCGTGTTTCATTTTCTATGTATTTTCACAAGTATTTTCTAAAGGCATTCTGCAATTCCTTATTGTTATTTTCCTACAGCTTCCCCGCAAGTCAAAACTGAAACTGCACCGTGAGTTAAGAGATGATGAAGGCTTCCTTATTCGCCATTTTGCTGGAGCTGTGTGTTACAGGACAGTAAGTCTGTTTTTGCCTTTTAAAAATCAAGCCTATATCACTAATTTGTGTCATGCAGCACTATATTTGTTTAAATTAAAATAAATTTACTTGATTATCTTTCTGCTTTTATAGGCTTTGTTTATTGAGAAGAACAATGACGCCCTTCACTTGTCCTTGGAGACCTTGGTGATGGAGAGCAAGAACACCCTGGTGATGACCATCTATCAGAACAACAATGACAGTGGCCCCAAAGATTCCAAGAAGTCAATGGGCAAACTGGGATTCATCTCTGTAGGATCCAAGTTTAGAGACCAACTGACAATCTTGCTACAGAAACTGAGGTCAACTGGAACCAGTTTCATCCGTTGCATCAAGCCCAACTTGAAGATGGTCGACAGTCTCTTCGAAGGAACGCAGATTCTCACCCAACTGCAGTGTTCAGGTTTGCATTGCTTTTAGTCTGATCTGCTTGTATTGAACAGCTCATGTTTTACAGTAATGTACAATAAAATGAATTACCTACATTTCTACCTCCAAATAATTCAAAATCTTGCATAATTTGCTAATTTCAGGAATGACCTTTGTGCTCGAACTCATGCAGCAAGGTTTCCCATCCAGAACACAGTTCTCAGAGTTGTACAACATGTACAAACAATACATGCCTCCCGCAATTGCCAGGCTGGATCCTAGGCTTTTCTGCAAGGTAAAATCCCCCACAACTGATTACATCCTAACTCCTATGTCATCAAGAATGTCCTGATATTCACCTTTTGCGTTTTGTTGCAGGCATTGTTCAAAGCTCTCGGTTTGAATGAGAATGACTTCAAGTTTGGTATGACCAAGGTGTTCTTCAGACCAGGCAAGTTTGCGGAGTTCGATCAAATCATGAAGTCAGATCCTGAGAACTTGGCTGCCCTGATCAAGAAGGTGATGCGCTGGTTGATTTGTGCCAGGTGGAAGAAGGCCCAATGGTGTGCTCTCTCCGTCATCAAATGTAAGTAGCGATGCTAACAAGTGGCCTTAACTCATTTACATGTTGTTTTTCAGCATGTGGAAAGTGGAGTTTCAATTTCATGTGTTTATCTTCTTTTCAGTGAAGAACAAGATCGAGTACAGGAAGGGACTTATCATCAGAATTCAGGCATCCATGAACGGATGGTACACGGCCAAGAAATACAGACCAAGGTGAGGCAGACAGTTTGTTACTTAAAGTTTCCCTGAATGATAAAATCCCTGGCTAAATATAGGCGATTTTCGATTCATTGTTATATAAACTTGTGATCTTGAACATTTGTAGCTAGTTTTTTTAAAGTATTTCTTTGACTACATAAATTATGTAGTTATTCCCTTTGCTTTTTCTAGATAGTGCCTCCAACCTCCAGCACGTCATTACAGATGACGTCACAATATCCATTGTTAGAAATATATTGTTATAAGTTAGCAAATTTTTACAATGGTGATGACGTCACAAAGTAGAAAGCAAGCAAGAGTGGCGATTTTTTCCGTGCGTACCCGAAATAAATCCAGGGGTCATTTAGTGCATTTGTTGGGTCATTTCTACAAGAAAGAATGATCCTAAAGCAAAGAAATTTTGCACACTTAGTAATACAAGCATGCTCGACTAGATTATGTAAAAATCAGGAAACTTTTTGTCCAATCCTGACCTATCATTCAGGGTAACTTTAAGTTACTAATACTATCTAGTATCGGACTAAGGCATATATGTAGGGATGCCTAAGTATATATACTTACTTAAAGTCTTGCAATTATTTTAAAGGATCCGTGCCATTGCCCAAGTCGGAAGCATGTCCAGCAACCTGGAAGAAATGAAGAAAACGGTGAACAACTTGAAGAAGGACAAAGACTCTGCCAGTAAGAAGATTGGATCAGCTGAAAAGGAAATGAACAATGTTGTTCAGAAAATCAAGGTGAGTTTTCCTTTTCTATTGTCTAAATGTTGAAATGATAAATATTTTTGGTTACAACTTACAAGTGCAGTCCCATATGTCGAGTTTTGGGCCTCTATGTCACTCATGGCCCACAGACTTATCGTCATTCTAAATAGAAAGAATGATGACGTTAACAGTGCATATTCTTCTCTTGAACTTGAGTTCAAGCCTATTCTAGCGGAGAAGATCAAATTTGGCGCCACACCAGACCACATGACCTATGATGTCATATCCTACCCACAATGCCTCACATCTGCCTCTTTTCTTCTCAGCTCCAAAGGCATCAGACATGTTTTTTGGAGCTGCCTGTTTTGGCTGATTGAGGCATTGACAATGGGTTAGGTTGTTGTCAAAGGTTTCCTTTCAGGTTTCTTTCCATGTTTACAGAGCTAAGCATGGGTAAGGTAAGTAATTTTATTAGTTTTCTTGCCTCAAAGATCGTCGGTAGGACCGCTCACCTCAGCGTCCAACTCTCCGACTTTGCAAGTGATTCCGAGTGCTTTAGACGCTTTTCCAAGCTCTAACACTAATTTTCCTTGCTTCTTGGTGCCACTGCTGATTGATTTCCATCATTTCTGCTGCTTTTCTGGCTCTTCCCTTGTCAGAATCGTCCGTCGAAGTCCCCGGACTTCGGCCGACCGTGGACTGTCAAATCTGTCATGGCGCTGGTCTGCCCACGCCGACTTTCCAGTTTCGTTAACGGACGAAATTCTCCAATTTCCACCGTCATGTTTGGGTTTCCGGACCCCAGAATACCGTTCCATTGACTGCAGTCCCCGGACTGCTTTGGGAATGCCTTAATTTTTAGTTTAAGGCCTGCGAAGACGACGTCTTCTCGCTCGTCTCCATCTCTTGACAACTGTCATGGCCGCCGGTATGACCCCGCTGCCTTTTCTCGTCGTTTACGGGCGAAATTCTCTCATTTCCCCGGTCATTTGGGGTTCCCCGGAACCCCGGACACCCATCCTTGGTGTTCCTGTCTCTGGTTCACTTTTGGAGTCTGTTATTTCTTTAATTTTGGCCTGACAAGCCGCCGTTTCTTCGTGCGTCTTGTGTCCACTCTGCTGTATTTCTCTGACTGTCATGGCCGCCGGTCTGACACCGCTGCAATTTTTCGTCGTTTACGGGCGAAATTCGCTCATTTCCACCATCATATGAGGTTCCCCGGAACCTCGGACACCCATCCCTTGTGTTCCTGTCACTGGACCACTTTGGTTGTCGTTAATTTCTTTATATTTGGACTGCCAAGTCGCCGTTTTCGGGCGTCTTGTGTGGACTGTCATGGCCGCCCGACCTGACTCGTGCTTTCCCGCTCCGGCCGGGCTGTTGGCGTCGCTTTTAGACGCTTTCCGGGGCTCTCCGGACCCCCAGTTTCAATCCCCAGTTACAATCCTTGCTGGATTGGCTTTATGACTACTTTTTCGTCGTTTTTGGCCCGCCAAATCGACGTTTTCGGCCTGGAAAGATGACGGTTTTTTCGTTCGTCTGGGGCCTGGTCAGGCCGCCCGCTTTGACTCGCGGCCTGCCATGTGCTTTTCCCGCTCCGGCGGGGTATATTGCTGGCTGTTCTGCCTTGGGAGGGGTCTCCTGGACCTCTCCAAGGCTTTATTCCTTTCTGGACGGTGCCGGGGAGTGCTATTTGGTCATTTTTGGCACCGCCAAAAGACTCTTTTGGCCTGCACAGATGTCGTTAGTTACTGTTCGTCTGGTCAACTCGGCCCCTGTCATGGCCGCCCCCTGCCGTCCGTGAGCGTCGAACCTGCCCCGAGCAGGCGTTTTTCGGCGTTTCAGGTTCTTGGATGGGCTCTCCGGATCCCCACTTCACCATCCCTTCTTCCATCCGGTTCTCTCGGCCCTGTGGATTGTTTGATCCTGGTTTTGGCCAGATCCTTCCGTGTTCTGGTCCCTTGATGGTGATCTTCTCCTGGCTGGCCAACAAGAATCCGTGGATTCAACGTTGGTCTTCCTCTGCCTCAGTGCCTTTGCACTCAGTGCATTGGGCCTGGTTTTCCTGGCTTCCGGGATCATGGACTCTCCGGAGTCTCCTCTCCTCGCCATCCTTCTCTCCTTGCTGGACTTTTCAGGGATTGGTCCTCTACTCCTTGTTGCCTGGCGTTTTTGAGCCTGGCCGTTCGGCGGTTCCCAGTTCCTGTACTGGGCACTTTCCTCTTTGTTGCCTGTCCCTTTCTGGTCGGGCTATTTTTGTGGTTCTCACTTCCTGTATTTGGGATTTTGTCGATTGCCCTTGGGCTCCCAACCCCCCGCGGGTTGGCAGCTTTCCTCCTGGGGGTATCCTTCGCCTGCAGGCTCCGGCATGGGTTTTTTCATCCGGCACAGCCTCCCTGCTAGACCGGCCTCCGGGCTGGTTCGGCTGCCCTTCCGTAGGCCTCCAGGGTCTACCTTATCTGGCACTTTCTCGCTACTCCTCTGCGGTAGGCGTTGCTGACTTGGGATCCGCTTGCTCTTCTTCAGATACCCTCCACTTGACTTGCCCATCTGGCTTTAGTCTTGTCCATCCATCCCGGGCTTCCAGCTTGTTTTGGGGTCCCCGGACCCTGTGGCTTCCCTTTGCCATCTCCAGGGTGATGCTCCTGTCTCCGTGCCTGTGGGCTTTGGCCTTGGGGCACTACTCCAGCCTTTTCCGGCCCTTCTGTGGGTTTCTTGGGTCTAGGCTTCCTTGGGCTTCCTGGTTTTGCTGGACCCTTTGTGGAACGACTGGGTCTCCGGACCTCGTGTCTTCCCTGGCAGTTTCCTCCCTAGTCTCCGGATTAGGTGCCTTTGCTTCTGCTTCTGGCCGTCTGCCGGCCCTCCGTGGCTCTCCGGCCTCCCCGGGCCCTGGTGACTTCTTGGACCACGCAGCCTTGGTGTGCTGCTTCTGGGTCACTTGACCTTAACTTTCTGTCTGGGTCTCTGGACCTCCCCTTCCTGTCAGGGTCTCCGGACCACATGGGTCTCTGGCCTTTGCCCAGCCCCCCTTCTGTCTGGGGGCGTGGCTGCTCCTTGGTCGTCTCGACTTTCTCCTCCCAGCCGGAGTATCTCGGGCTGTAGGTCCGGCTGGCTGGGTCTCCCATTTCCTCCCCCTGGGCTTCGGTAATCCGGCCTTGCCTGTACGCAGTCGTCACCTGGGACTCTTGGTAGTTCCGGCTGCTCCTGTCCTGGGTTCTCCAGCCTTTAGCATCTTTCTGCCCTGGCTGCCGTCTCCCTCCTTTTTCCGGCTTGGGCCAGGCTTTGTTCTGCCTCCGCGATTTCCTCCGGTGGTCTTGCACCCCCTCGGGCTCCGGCACGGGGCTATGCAGTTAGGGAGGCTCCCCGTCCTGACTGCTTTCGACGCAACACTTGCTGGTGGACCGGCTCCTTCCGGTGTGTCTGCACCTGGCGGTTCCGCCTCCTTTGTGTCTTGCTGTTTCCTCGGGCCGCTTCCGCCCGTCGTATGTTCTCTCTCGGGTGGCTGCTCCGGCACCACCTAGTTGGTTGGCCTGGTTGTCCCTGGTGGGCTCCCCTCCAGGGCTCTGCCGTTTTTTCCCGGGTCCTCTCTGCGGTTCTGTCAGCTCACTGGCTGGTCTGGTGCTGAGGACTCTGGGCCTCTGCCTGCCCAGTCTCCCTATGCGGCTTGCCTGGGTGGCTCTATTTTCTCCTCCGGGAGTTGTTGGCCGGTTGGGTCCTTCGGCTGTCTTCCCACCAGCCTCAGCTGTCTGCTTGTCCGGGTCAGCTTCTCCTTGGCTTACCAGCCAGGTTGCCTTGGCTGGTCTTCCTCCCCACGCTCCGGCGTGGTTGGTCGTGGCCTTAGTATGCCCCTTTGGCCTTGCTATCGGCTCGGTCTGGGGTTTTCATTGCTGTGTTTCTGGCCTTTCGGGCGTCGTCTCCGCTGCGGCTGTTCAGCTGCTTCCTCCGACTCTTCCTTCCTGGACGTTGTCAGGGACATCACCCTCTCCTCGTCCTGTCTCCCTTGGGCAGGCTCCGGCTGCCTTCTGCTTGCGGTGTGTGTGGTCCGTCCGCCTGGACCTTTCACCTATCCACTTTGGATTTGCTGTCTTGGGGCCTCTGCCATCCTTGGCATTATGCCCTGGGCTTTGTTCTGCTGGGGTTGCCCGTACCAGTACGGTCGTTCTCCCAGGTGGCCTTTCCTCCTGGCCTCCAGCTCTTCCTGCGGGCTGCTCGTCCATTTGGGTCTGCGGTGCGGGCTCAGGCCTTGTGCTTTTGCCCCACCTTTGACCGTCTGGCATGTTTCCAGGGACCTTTCTTTCCTGGAATGTGCCTTTCTGCCTGAGCCGTGATGCCCCGTCTGCGCCTGCCGCTGCTGGGTCACGCCTCTCTTGCCTCCGGAGCTCGGCCTACCCGTCCTCCTATGGCTCTCTCCTTGGGTGTGGTCCTTAGCTCCAGAATTGGTCTCCGTGGACCACCATCCCGTTGTTCTTACGGGTCCTCGGAAGGCTCCTTCCTTCCTCCTGCGTGCCTTGGTTCATCTCCTGCTGGACCGACGGCCTCTCCGGTTGGCTGGGCTTGGAGGATCCTGGCTCCTTCCCAGCTCCCCTGGCCCTGGTTGTGGCCCTGTGGGAGACTCCTTTGCCTCCTGTTCTTTCTGGCCGGTCCCGGCTCTGAAAAAGGGGGGGGGAGCGCGCTTGCCTCGCGGCCTCGACTTGGCCGCACCAGTGGGATCTCGGCCAGCCATATCCTGGGGGTCCTGGCAACATTGCCTCCTCACAGGTCCTTTTCTGCTTGGCTGGCTGCTTCTCCGCCAATTTGCATCTGGTTTGGCCACAGGCCACCACGGTCTGCCATTGTGGCCCCAGCCAACTTCTTGGGTGGGTGTCTTGCCTGGCGCAAGCACTCCTTGGTTCTTCAACCAGTATTGGTCTCCCATCCGTGGTGACACCACCTGTTTCTTCCTTCTCCGAATCAGTTGGGCGACTCTGTCGGCCTTCCCTTTCACCAGTAGGGGTTCGTCTGCGGGTTCTCTTCTCCCTGGACTGCCCTGCTCCTTGTGTCTTGGGACTGCATCGGGACTCTTCCGCTTGCAATGGCTGTCTTCAGTTCGCCTGTCCCTTGGATTCGGAGCGGGGCTCCCCGCCGATTGGGATCGCTCCACTGCTCCTTGGGCATCTCTGGATTCCCTATGTGTTCTCCTGCTGTCTGCCCCTCTGCAGCCTGACCAGGATTTTCTCGTTGCCTCCAGCTCTTGCTCCCACAGCTTCCGGGCTTGGGCAGCTGGTCTCTGGCCCTGTGGTCTGTCATAGCACAGCGTGGGGCTCTCTTCTACAGCTACCTCCTTTCCACCCTGCTTGGCCGGGTTTTGAGGTCCTTGGGTACCCGTCTTCCTCGGTTGTACCTCCTCCTGCAGCTTTCATGGCCGTTCCACAGCCTTGGCTCGGCCGAACCACTTCTTCCCCTTTCCAGTCCCACCAGTGGCACTGCTCGGGGTTCTTTCTGTTGCCCACTTCATCTCACCCCTTGTGGGCTCTGAGTTTGGTTTTTCTGCTTGGGTATCAGTCATTTGTTCAGCACAAACCGGACCACCATGAGGCCTCCCTAACCAGCGGCGCTTTCGCTCTGTCTGGGGTGTCAATGCCTCCCAGGCATGTGGGTTCCATCCCCACCGCCGTTTTGCTACATCTGCACTGTTAACGTCGTCATTCTTTCTATTTAGAATGACGATAAGTCTGTGGGCCATGAGTGACATAGAGTTGAGGTCCTCCCCTATCGGGATAGGACCAGTCTCTATGAGCTCATGGCCCACAGACTTATACCGTAGTGCTCCCACCCAACCATCCCCGCGATGGAACGTGTCTATGCGTCTCGCTTCGTAGAAAAGAGGCAGATGTGAGGCATTGTGGGTAGGATATGACATCATAGGTCATGTGGTCTGGTGTGGCGCCAAATTTGATCTTCTCAGCTAAAATAGGCTTGAACTCAAGTTCAAGAGAAGAATATGCACTGTTAACGTCGTCATTCTTTCTATTTAGAATGACGATAAGTCTGTGGGCCATGAGCTCATAGAGACTGGTCCTATCCCGATAGGGGAGGACCTCAAACTTGCAAGATTTTGGCTTTTACAGCTTTATGTCTGTCAATATCTGGCTGTAACCCCAATTTTTATTGACATTTCAGTCTGCAGACAACCTATCACAGAAGGATCTTGATAAGATGCTGGATGAACTGACCAAGACCATGAGCAAGACCCTCCAGGAGCTGAACAAAATGGTGGAGAAACAGAAGACTGCTGAGGAGGCCGAGAGGTTGCGTAAGATTCAGGAGGAAATGGAAAAGGAGAGAAAGAGAAAGGAAGAAGAAGAAAGGAAGAAAAAAGAGGAAGAAGAGTTGAAGAAACAGTAAGTTATATTTAGTTTAAGTTTCTCTGACAGAACAATTAACATCCTTTTGTGATTGATTGATTAATTGAATGATTTATTTGGTCTATTAAAAAATCATTTCTTATGGCCATGGGTAGCATTATAAAGTTTACAACTTATTCCCATTGTTGCCTGTGGAAAAATGATTGTTTCAATGCCTTTATAACACTAAATGTTTTAATGCTTATTCTTGCAGGAGAGCCGAAATGGAAGCAAGAAGAAAGAAAGAGGAGGAGGCTCGCAAGAAACAAGAAGAGGCAGACAAAAAGAATGCTGTAAGAATTTTTTTATTCTAAGTTCAATAATGTGTTCAATTCTAACTTTGTACTCTTGACAGATCATAACCAACTCTTGTGTCATTCTTGGCCTCTAAAGACTTATTTTTCTTTCCAGGCTGCCCAGGCTAAAGTAAAAGAAAAAGAAGATGCCGAACAGAAAGTTCTGTAAGTTGGATATCAAAATAATTATCAGAATTGGAATTGTTTGTAATAGTGTAGCTACTTGGGATGACATAGTGCTGTCTGTACTGACTGATGATCTATCTATTGCAGGCAACAGCAATATGAACAAGAGAGAATGGACAGGGAGCTGGCTCTCCGTCTTGTCCAAGAAGATTCTTCTCAAGTTGAGGATATGTCTCGTCCTGCTCCGTAAGTTAATTGTGACTCTTTTAGTTAGAATATTCTCTTGCAGTTCTTGTGTTTTTAAAATTGGCCATAATCATATCTCATTGCTTAATTTTTCAGATTGAGGGCAGCCAGTGGAGGTAAATCCAAACATGACCTATCCAAGTGGACTTACGCTGAACTGCGAGACACAATCAACACGTCATGTGGTATGTTTACCGCTTCATGCAAAATGTTCAGCTCAAGTAAACTTTTCCAACTTTCAAAAATTACTTCATGGGAATTCCATGCTGACTGTATTTTGATTTTGCAGAGGTTGAGCTGCTGGAAGCTTGTCGTGAGGAGTTCCATCGAAGGTTGAAGGTCTATCACGATTGGAAGTGCAAGAACAAGAAGAGGATTGCCAACAAGCAGGAGGACAACCAGAGAGCTCCTGAATCAATTATTGATGGTTAGTGTGTACTTTAGAAGAACACTATCTCCAGAAACATCTTGAGATTGTGATTTGACTTTTTATTAGACATTTGTAAGGGGGCAACCCTTTAATATTTGGGGGAGGGGGCTTGGTTTTTCTCATAAATAATGTCTTGCTTAGTTTTGGTGAAATAAATTCTTTCTGGACGGTCTTGAAATAAATTTCTGGTGGGGGTTCTTAACAAAGTGTTGCTTGATGTTGGAATTAATATTCGGGGACTCAGCACTCCTGAAATAAATAATTGTTGCCGTTGTTACCGTGTAATAAATAATTTTCCACCAAGGAAAACTCCAAGCCACGAGAACTTGCTCTGTTATGCTGTACATGTGGAAGATAAATATGTATAAGATGTATGAAAACTTGAGTAGAAATATTCTTGACTGTTTCAACAATTCTTTTCTTTCAATTCCAGCGAGTGCAGCCCCTGTTAGCAAGGCTAAAGCTGACAAGAGCAATGAGCGTGCCCAGCGCTTCTTTAGGATTCCATTCGTGCGTCCAGATGACCGCAACAGACGAGGATGGTGGTATGCTCACTTTGACGGCAAATGGATTGCTCGCCAGATGGAAGTGCACCCTGACAAGCAGCCTGTCTTACTTGTTGCTGGTATGTGTTTACTTAAATATAGATTATTCTTGGAACTGAAAAAAATGGATATAAAGACGAAAATTCTTCACAATTATTAATTCAAATTGATTTGGTTCATACTAATTGAATTTTCTTTTCAATTGTAATGCCATTAATTGCCTATGTTACAGGTGTCGATGATGTGAAGATGTGCGAACTTAGCCTTGAAGAAACTGGACTGGCCCGCAAAAGAGGAGCCGAGATCCTGGAGAAAGATTTTGAAGAAGAGTGGTCCAAATTAGGTGGCAATGAATTGCTGGAGCAGGTCAAGCACCGAGTCACTTCTGATAATCTTAAAAGACGTTTAGGAGTGTCCAAGTAATGCTGCTCAATGTTTAGGACCACACATACTCAAAGCTTTCAAATCAGCCACAAGAAATTTACACTGTCCAAGGGAAACTGGATTTCACACTTTGTTTAGTGGGTGTTAAAATAGCCATATTACCCAAATACCTAAATTCGCTTTAAAACATTCCTTATAATATTTGAACTAGAAGACATATTTGAATGAGAAGGCATACAGCTGCATGTTATTAGTTCAAGACATGGCCACACAAGGCTTAAATCTACCTGGTGATATCAGATTAAGAATAAGTATGGCTATTCCAGTAACGACTGAATTGTACTTCACTTACAAGTAGGCATATGAAGAAATTGTTGTCGTGTTAACTATTATTGTTCTGTCTAAACATATCCGCTTGAATAACCGGCGTTTTGTGACCCGTTGTTTTGAAAATGTCTCGAGTCCAAAGGAGAAGTTGTGTCTTTCCTTGTAAGGCAGATCTCACTGAATTGTTGGGATTCCCCTATTGCTTGAAATATTGTTAATGTTAATGCATGAGTGTGAGTTGATGGATGGATCTCGCTAATTAAATTGCTTTTGTATTAATACGTTTTTATTGAGTGAATGCCTGTATGCATTATCATGTTACAAAACTATATATATATCATTCATGTAACTATATGGAAGTCTCATAATGTTATAGTTATTGTGTTCCATTAGATGCTGCTTGATTAGTTGCACATTTGTTTTCATTGTGCATTGTTATGATGCACAAACCATAGGATATCACAATGGCTCGGTGTTGGTGTCACCAGGTATTTACAGTGGTTAGATCAATGTTATTACCCTTTGCAAGTGTTGGGGTCACCTTGGTCATTAATTATGTTTATCTCAAAAACTGTGATGAATCATTTGAGAAATCTCAAGAAGTAACTTGTGAAAACACAGCTCGGGCATTTACCAAGTTGAATTAGCACAGGAATGTGATTACTGAACATTACATTGATAATAATGAACAGTGGATAGCAACCGCCTTGGCATCGCATGTTATATTGTTTATAAATTAATATATTTCTTTTGTATTGTAGCTGTTGCAGTTGAAGCATGTTATTGTACATTAATAGATTGCCAATGTGGCTATGTGGCCTTCTGGTATACAGTCTTCAGTGGATGGAATATTTTCCTTGCTTATGTTGCAACTTGGCCAAATGAATGAACTTCGATGTAGGTCCAGATTCACTGATAGATTACAACATTAGTTGAATAGTGGCATCATCTCACTTGTGAATACAGTGCTGTTGAGTATATCTAAAGGAATTACAATTTACAAGTGCATGATAGTGATGCTTTAAAATGTAGGTGCAAATACTGTGAATGCAAGATCTGAAACGAAGCCATCTAGAATTTAGCATGATCACTGGCTGAAGCTTGAGCACCATGCTTTAAATATGAGAAGGGACCAAATTGTGGACATACAATGGATAACGAGTATTAATATAGTCTGCGGCTTGCATTCCCGAAGCTCTGTTGCAATTGATACTTAACTGACATCAATGTACTTTAGTAGCATGTAATAGCGTATATATTTTCAATTGGACGATGAACTTATATTGTACCTCTGTGGTATGCATTCCTGCCATAGCCTTGCACTCTGCGACATTGCAATAAATGTTGATATGACTGTCTCTTTTGTGTTTTGTTCATTGCAAAAATATGAAGTTAAGAATTTACTAATCTTGGAATATGAAGGAAATCCTATCCTGATGGAAAATCTTGGAAAATCTGAGAATCAGCTAACCAGAGCTTAGATCTAAAGGGCATGATTTGACGGGTTGTTTTTACGAACTGCAAAATGCATGAAAAAGAAGAAAAAATTCATACATCTCCTAGAACTACATCCACTGAGTTAGATTTCTATCTCCCCATCCTTTTCTCCTGGCCCGATGTCTTCCATCACATGCCTTGCAGTCTCTGTTTTGGAAATAGCGGAGCAACTGCAATTTGTTTCTTTGGTGATGCTGCGTTCTAGCTGCATCAAATTTCATTTTCTCTTTTGAAGAGTGTCAACTTCAGACGTATCTTCACGATGATCTGAAACTTGTCATGAATGGAACAAAACTTTACCACCTTCAAAGTTGACATTGCGAAACCTTCTGGGAGAGTGACCTTCTTCCAGAACGTTTTTACTGACTATTACTGTTTCTTCATAAATTTCCTTCTGAATGTCTTCCATTGATGAAAACATTTCTTCCATGCCTGGTCAGCGGAAAATCGTGAAGTCTTTTGGTGCCAATGCTCTTCAACGTCAGACGTCTTTGATATTTCTGAACAACTTGATCTTTTTGGCATCACTTCAGCATGTTTAGCCTCCGTGTCTCCACTACCTGGAGACCTCCCCAAGGGTTAAGTGGTCAAGGAAGTCCTGGGGACGCATCGACCAAAATCATCTTCAAAGAAAAGTCCACTCATCCATGTGCACATGAAATTGTTTACAAACATTTTTTACCAATCCCAATGTTCGAGAAAAGTTCTTAAGAACATCCCACGTCAGATGGCGTTTTGGACATTTTTGGTGATAGTTTGAAGCTGGCCACCTTCTGGAAACTGCCAGCTGTGATTATGTGCCATTGGATGAGTTTTGTCTCCTGTCTCACTTGGGTCTATTTGGAGAGTTTTATAATCTGCCTCATATAGGCCAACATAATTGTACAGATTACTGAGATTACAAACTTCCACCCAGGGGTTTCAAAGGGTATGTTGAGCAAGACAAAAAATCATTCCATGGGTCATCAGCCTTCAATGTGCCATGCACACTGCACAATCAGCACGGAACATTTCTCGCCCAGCTGTCGCACAATCCTGAAGCCGCAACAGCAGAACAATTAACATTATCTGAGTACTACTTCGTGATCCAGAAACTAATTGGCCTACTGTTTCTCGGTTCACTTTAATTGGGTTATGGGCGTGCGTTATATGCTTCAATGTTGTAGGGTGCAGTTGGAAAATTGATGATAGGCCTGATATTAAAGGCTTATTTAACGCAAATATCACAAGTAAAACAGAACCACAATGTCTTGTTGCAATATAAAACCAGCTGAACAGCATAAAAACTCTCTACCTTATTCATTGATTTTGATGATTTGTTTCCTTTCTTCCTTTCATATAGATCAGATTTGGCATCCTACTTCCCTGATCAAAGCATCGGTGGACAGTTTTTGTGCGCTTTGTATATGTAACAGCCCAAAATAAACACCATAAGAACTCTCAGAAGTACATGTTATGCCAGAGTAAACAGCAATTTGCTTTACGTGGAATTCTTGCCAGTGTCTTGAAGTTGCAATTCCAAACTTTTTCCAATGAAACGTATGTCGAATTGTATGGTAGTTGTCACAACTTTGTGAAGCAAAGATATGATGTTAGCATGTGACGTTGTGGCAACATTTCGCATAGTTTTTTAATAAAATCACACCATTGTGGCAACATGATTTCTACTATACACTTCTATGAGACTAACAGACGAGCCCTCCACCAATTAGCAATGTTGTGTTTAGCTAGTGTGCCCTTTGGGCAGCTGATGTTATTTAGATCAGACAATAAATTGTCCTGCCCCCTGTATTAGTGCCTCTGCTGGGCGAGTAAAAGACCCCTCACGTGGTACAAAATAAATGTGTAACAGGTTGAGGACTTCCACATTCCCTACTGTCTCATCAATAAATCCTCTTAGCACCCAAGAGAGCTATACTTTTCATATCAACCTGTCTGGCTATCTATTAAAGACCCAGATATATTTCTTTCTATCCATGTACCTACCTGACTACCGAACAGTTCCGACAGAGTTAAATAATATTTGCATCTCTTCGTCAAAAACCATAGACCTACATTCTTAAAAGCGCTGTGATTGCATACACCCATTGATTAATGGGTGTAACAAACATCCATCCCTAAAACATTGTTGGTTCACTTTGCCTGTCTAAATTTGGATATGTGGGAAAAATTTCCTGTTGGTCTGCTTGCTCAGATCTTAAATTTGCTAATAGCCTATCCCATGAATCCTGCATAAGCCTAATAGCCTATCCCATGAATCCTGCATAAGCCTATGTTGGTTTCCTTTCTCTCGTCTAGAGCTTTTTTCGTTCTTCATTATTCGTCGGCTATGGAATCTTCCCTTCACTACTAGATCGTCTTTCCTCCCTGAATTGATGAAGTGCAAGCCTGTCCAGCACCAAATATACCAAAGATGCCAGCTGATGTGTTCTTCGATGCTAAGAAGTGACAATGTAAAAATTAATTACATAAGCAATTTAAGTTTGTAAACAATGGCCTGATTGGTACAAATATGGCCTTTTTAAGAAATATGGACATGAACTTTGTGATTTCGTCAACAGAGAAAGATCGTGCCAATATCATTAGAGAACTGGTTTCCTGCAGAGAGAGGACATTGAATCTTGATAAATTTACAGACTCTGAGATAGAGACAATGTTGGACTTTACTATGTCCACTTTTTGATTTTCAAAAAGTATATCTATAATTATGGATTTACTATTTAAAATGTATATGTATTACCCCTGTACATTTTTACATGGAGTGCAATAAATAATATATATATATATACTTCGCCCCCTCCCCCTTCTTCTATTTTCTGCTGCTTTTGCTATCAAATTCTTCAAAGAAACTTTTGAGTATAATGCTTTGCCATGAACATAATATTAAAGATTATTCAACAGCATGTCTTGAAAGTTGCACCAAAGTAAACCCACGCATCATAATATTAAAATCCACGACGATTCATGGTAATTCGAGTTTCTTAGAAAATCAATTTTAGGGGCCCGTCACTTCTGTTTGTTGTTTGCTGAAACACCTTGTCACAATATTGTGTTCTGCTGTTATGCAATTGTGAATTTATTTTTTTTTTTTCGTATAGCCCTCATGCTTGTCTTTTAATTTAGACTGGGGTAAGTTGTGCCATTTTTCGTTCCTGGCCAATTACCATGCAGAAAGGAGTAATATTGATAGTTGATTGAAGCCAAAGATTGGGGCAATACTTGCAGGTACCATTGTCACAGGAATTTGATGACACAGACTATAACAGTATAAAGCTGATATTTCAGATCACAGCTACTTTGATCAATGACTATGCAGCTACACTTTTGAAAGAAAGGAAGTGAATATTCAATATTTGTGAAAATGCAGGTCAGTGATGTAGAGTGGGTCGGGGCAAGAAGCCCGGGTTAGGTGAGAGGCCCCGCCAGGGTTATATCTAAACTTACATTTTTGGTGCTTTTTCTTATTGATGATTTGGATCATATTTTTTGCATTTTAGCTCAAAATATAGAGGTCAAACTAAAATATGTGAGTTTGGGGCGAGAGGCCCCACATGGTATGGGGCATGAGGCCCCCCTTCACTGAGGCCTTGAAGCTGCTTCATGAACCATTTCATAATGTGTACTTTACCTTAAATCTTGATAGAATAGCTAATTGAAATCGAAAAAATTTTGCCAAAGGGGAAAAAATATTAAAAAATAAATGTATGAACACTAAAATTCGTAAAAAGTAAATAGAATGCCTTAAAAATGATAGAAGAACCCCAAGAAATAACTTTCAAGCTGAATGCGCTCTCAAAAAAAATTGCCATAGGATTATAGTAGGGGGGCTTCTTGCCCGATGGGTGGGGTAAGAAGACCATTTTAAATTTTTTACAAAAAGGGCTGTAACTCCTTTATTAAAATTGGTAGACATTTGATTCACTAGTTATTAGTAGAGTCAAGTGATCCCTTCCTGACAACATAAGCATTTAAATAGTCGACCACAAAAAGTAGGTCAAATCGCACCTCGAAGTTAAGGGGGGCTGCATGCCCCGCGCTACTCTATAGTCAATGCTATTGAAAAAAATGCATGAAATTTGTCAATGCTTGAAGAAAACAATAGTCGTGTCAAGGCCTGATGACTGTCAATGCCCATGGGGTTGTCATAGGATGTCAGATCAAATGATTGGGCCGTCAATCCTTTTGGCTGTAACATCAATAACATTACATTACCTAAAAACGATTTTCCAATGCAGACAGCAGTTCTGCTTGCATATTTGTTTAATCATCCCACAATGCCTTTAGTCTTGTCTTGCAACCCCCCATCCCATACACCAAACAAAAGTTATGGCAGCACAAGAGTTGCATCAGCCACAGATCTACTTGAGCATAAATTACTCCGAAGATAAGTGCAGCCAATGAGAACTCAGTTCAGAGCATATATTTCCCTTAAAAGGCTCCTGCAGTGCTTCCCAATTTCTGCCAAACATTTGGGACTCACAATGGATCCAAATAGTACTTATGATTTGCAAGGCTATGACTTCACCATGGACTATTCTAATATAAGCACCCAAGCCTTGGTGGCAGCTGGTGGAACTTTCATAATCCCCATGGATTGGTTTTTCTGGGCTATTCATATCATGTCTTTAATAATATTATTTTTCAGTATAATTTGTAGTGTTATAGTGATTATATGGCAACAAAAGACTGCTTCCAGTAAGAATCTCTTTAAAAGGAAGTTAGGAGAAAGAATGGTGGTATATCTGGCTATAACTGACTTTGTCATAAGCAGTTGTCATTTTTGTGATCATGTCATCATCATCATTTGGCAAGGGTATCCCCCTCCTGTTATCCCTTGTGTTATCTTTGCCTCAGTCTTGACTGAATCTCTTTTTGCCCAAAGTTTGCTTGTGTTAGTAACAGCCCTGAGTCTTTGCTTATTGGTCTCCTGTAATAAGAAAATATCTTTTGGACCTTATGACATCGGATTATTGGTCATTTCTTACGTTTTCCCATTCATCCTGGTTGTGTACCTGGCATTAATGGACTTTCTTGGCTACCATGGATACTGGTAAGGACAAATTGTCACGTATATTGACTTTCGTAATCGTAAAGGTTAAAAAACCCATTTCGTAGTTTTTAGAAAACATTAAAGATATATGTAAGTTCTGTAATTGGACAGCATTTGTGTGTTGAATACGTAAACAAAATCAGATGATCTGTGAACAAAGATTTGCTCTATAGTAGATAGGTATTATAATCATAGATGGTTTTATAATAATTCAAACCTTTACTCTCTACAATACAGTGGCATTTTATCTGAAACTGACAACAAAATTACCAGCAAGCAGACTTGATTTTCCCAAAACAATTTCTCTTGCTTGAACCTTGGACCCTCGTTAAGAAGAGGAGAGAGTAAACATCTAAAAGTAGGCCAAGTTCTGACTTGAGTATTTATTTTAGATTTTTAGGAGATTCTTGCAATTTACAGGTGTTTCATGAACATTGTCAACCCAGCATCCCTCCAGCTGCTGATGATAGAAGGCCTGGTTCAAACTGTGGTGTTCATAGCCAATTGCGCCCTCTATGGGATCGTGTGGTTGGCTATCATGCAGTCAGCGCGCCGCCTCAAGGGTTTCGACAAAGGCACTGACAAGGCGGCCAAAAAGCAGAATTCAAACACTAAAACAGCAAAAGTGGGTATTTCTAATGTTGCAGAAAGTTGTACCATAAGACATTGAATCATTCTGTAATTGTAAAACGTGGTTGTGCTTATGTTTTGAAGGTCTTGAAGAGTAATTAATTCTGTCAATTTTTAACGTTTGGTCTCTCGAATCACTCTTTGAGAGATTTAAAATTTGTCAACTGTAAGTTTCCAATTATATTCACAATAAGAATTGTGTTTTCCAGATTTTGACTTTATTCGGAGCGGCCTACCTGGCCCAGTGGTGGCCCGCCTTGATCGCCGGTGTCTGGGCTTTCTTCTCACAAATTCCGACCAATTTCTTCTTCTGTTACGTGATATTCCACAATGCTGGAGGAGTGTTCAATATGTTGGCCTACACCTATGTCAGGAAGTGGGACTCTTCAGGAAGCGGAAAATCAGAAGGCAACTCTGTGTCAGCCAGTACTGTACCTGCCACACAGACTTAGTTCCTTAACAAGTGCCTATAATTTCGCAACCAACAATTTTTTCGTTCAGTTGTCTACGTATAATGTAAAAGAATGAGACTGATAACTCTTTTAAGATCTCCACCGTGGATGTTAACGATTTTAAAATAGATCATTCTGAACTTCATTTCAAAGACAGTTTTGCGGGCAACATTTTTCAAAATAGGCAACTTCGCAGAATAAAAAGTTTAGATGCGCAGCCCCTTGGCAGCGACATTGAAAATATCATAAAAGGAACCTTGCATCTTTAAGCATATATATAAATTATATGTGAAAAAAAAAAATTCGATGACTGTAAATACTGTGTAAACTTAATGCTTTGAAGAAAATAAATTGATCTGAATCTGAATCTGACGTAGATGATGATATCATGTTTTCTCCAGCCACGAATATAAGGTCACTTTTTAGGTCCATGACCCTCAATATATGACGTGCCTGATGTGCATTATGACATGCAGTTATTATGACGACCATTTAGGCTATGTGTAGGTATGTTGCAAAAAAATTTAAATCTGGAATTTCACATTGAAACTATTTTTATGTGACAGACACTTCAATAAAAGAAAAGTAGAAACCGGAACCACCTTAATATGTCAATTATTAAAGAAGTTACAAGCATTTTTGTAGTCCAAAAATGAAGTAATAATTTGCTATGTTTTAGCATTGTAATTACAAAAAGTCTGTGATCAACGATTGCGATCTTCGTAACTCTGTTGAAAATGAAGATAATTGAATGAAACTTTCAACAGATGGTTATCAAATTCAGTGTCTTTTGTAGACTAACCCATAACTTCATTTGCTATAGCTGAACCTGACTTTTAATGGCAACCAACAAACACACGGTGAAGTATACCACTTATTTAAACAATAAATACCATTCCAAAGTTCTGAGGTAAATTATATTAATGTGAACCAAAATCTAACACATTGCAAAGCATCTACCGTTCATTTACAACATCTATTCTATTGCCAGTGAAACAAGGATGGATGACTGGGGCTTTATGTCGCATGTTTATGCATTTGTTAGGCTCCTTGGGACACAAGAAAGTAAGGAGGTAGCAGTAAATTAATCAATGGCCATAGCTCACGAAAAAAGCTGTAGCAAGTTGATTTACACTGTCATTTTCAAATGGCTGGAAAAGACAAACAACTGAACAAAATTTAAATATTTAAAAACTAGGCTGTCAAGGATGATCCCAATAACATTCGCTGTTAAAATCATCAAGATATATGTTGAGTACAGACATAGCCAGAGCTATTTTTGTGAAATATGTTTTCAAACGCACAGATTTTCGCCAGCACATTGCAGGCAGAAATTTTTTTGGGTCATTGCAGCAGATTGCAACATACCTACTATGTGACAGACAAATATAAACTGATTAATTCCTCAGTCACCTTATGTTAATGAGTCACTTTGTTCAGGACTATACATTTTGTGAGAGGAAAACATGAAAATTATAACATGAACTGTTGCACAAGGCCATATTGAAGTATATTCTAGCATTCTAGCATTCTCACTTTCTATGGCTCCCATTTTCTACAACACTCAAATCCAAACTGTGAAATGCTGTAATTAATGCCCTGAATACAATTTAGCTGGGCATTTGTCAAGCTGTTGCTGTTGGTTGACTTGAAAAAACCTTCAGCTTGGGTCAATAGAGTAAATCCCTTGGCAAATTTGTCTTGCTTATCAGTAATTTGCAGAATGTCAACCAGTTATGTTCCACTCAGCACAGGTATGGCACCCACTTCCTATGTTACAGTTGCTCATATGTATCTATTGAAAATTGATTAATATTGGCAGCTCGTTATTCAAGCTGAGTCATTGATTACAACTTTAATATGTGTGGTCAGAACTCCGGAGAAAATTAAATTCTCCTTTTTAGAATCTCCTTTCCAGAAGTCACCTTTTCCAAAACAGTGGCAGATCCAGAGGGGGGGGGGGGGGCTGAGTCTCAAGATTTTGATGTAAAATATAATTTATTCGGTGATAAATTTGGTACATTTTCACCAGACATTTTTATGATCAGTCCCTGCAAAATCTCCTTTTCCTATTGTTTTATTGAAGTTTCCTCTTTTTCACGAAAATCTTATCTTTTTATCATCACTTTTTCGTATTCTCAGATCCTGGCGTGAATAAGTATTTGAACCCGTGTCAAATTGTATATTTTGAACACTTAGTCACCTGAGGAACAGTCAATTATTGTGGCCAACTCCAAAATTCTGAAACCTTACAAATATAATCTGTTTCTGTTTAGTTCTGCCCTGACCATCTATATTCAGAATTTTGACTGAGAGCAAGTGTCAAAATCATGACGAAATGGAAAAGTTTACAGGATTAAAAGTATAATATCTTTTTTCTAAAAAATAGCCCAATCAGTTAAAAATCCAAAATCGATTTGTCAGTAAAAACTCAAAACGTATCGTAAGGTGATGATTCAAGAAAAGGGGATACATTTGTCGTTCTAAGTTTCTGCATAAATTACACACAGAAATAGACACTTCTGACGACAAGACGACCTACATGAATCAAAAAGAACAAAGGTACTTCAAAGTCAGCTTCTTTCCACAAGAAGGCGGCACTGCATGGCTCTACCTCCATTTTAATGACTCCAGGATCTGGCGGGAAATTCAAATCTACCCGAATCAAAGACCCATTCTACTTCTTGCTGGTATGATGCACACTTTTACCTGTCATACACACAAGACTGGCAAAATAAATTAAACTGTAAAAGTTATATAAGATGTTTTACTTTTGTGACCCAAGTAACACATGTCAACATTTTGCTGATTGTTCAGCTTACAAGCCTCCAATAAAATAAAAATTTGACCAGCACCACATTTCAGGTTCACTTGGAATCCGATCGGATAACTCTTGTCCAATTTAAGTATTTTTGATTGTAAAACCTTTTTCCAGGAGTTGACGACGACCGGATGTGTCACCTGGACCTGAGTCAGACTGGCCTGATGAAGAGGAAGGGGATTTCCCTTCAGGAGCAGGATTTCCAAAATATGTGGACCAAGTTCAGTTGTCTTACAGTAGACAGCAGATCCCCCAGGTGCGAAAAACCCCCTGTGTAAGTTTATAGCAACTCTGTAAAGTCTACATATTTCTTGGATTTTGATTATTTGTAGTTTTACTTGTGTTTTGTTTTTTCACATGTCTATTATTTTCATTTACAGATCCCCCAAGCCTAAACTGACAGTATGGTCATTTTCAGCTCTCCAAAATGCCATGGCTCAGACTACTGGTGAGGTTTGAAATATAAGGGGTTTCACAGTGTTAGAATTGGTGGATTCTTTGTAAAATTTCACATATTCAGTATTTTGGAAGAATAATTTTTTAAACTAAACTAGTAGACAAATTGCTATACCATATCACTAATGTTATACTAATGTTAAGAGGACATATAAGGGCAATTTGCATTTACATAAATACTGATTAATTTTCATTATTAAGACAAACGAGATGTCTTCCAGATTTGGAGTTGAAAAATGCTTGTCGTTCAGAGATCCTCAACCGACAAAAGGGTTATTTGGACTGGAAGCAGAGACGAAGAGAAGGCAGCGAGACGGGCAAAGAGGGTTCAGGTGAGGCATTTATGATTCATACTGACCAATGGAGACTATTTCCTCCCCTCACCCTAAGATGTGATACATTTAAGCACGAATATATGCCATGCCAGAGCTGCATTTGACGCATAATTAGTGAAAAGTACCTAGAGTGACAAGTACCTAGAGTGGCAAGTACCTAGAGTTGCAAGTAGCCTACCTAGAGTACAAGTACCTAGAGTGGCAAGTACCTAGAGTGACAGGTACCTAGTTTGGCAGGCACCTGGAGTGGCAAGTACCTAGAGTGGCAAGTACCTGGAGTGACAAGTACCTGGAGTGACAAGTACCTAGAGTGGCAAGTACCTAGAGTGGCAAGTACCTCAATTGGAAAGTACCTAGAGTGGAAAGTACCTCGATTGGCAAGTATGTAGAGTGGCAAGTACCTGGAATGGCAAGTACCTAGAGCGGCAAGTACCTGGAGTGGCAAGTGCCTAGAGTGACAAGTACCTAGAGTGGCAGGTACCTGGAGTGACAAGTACCTAGAGTGGCAAGTACCTGGAGTGGCAGGTACCTGGAGTGGCAAGTACCTAGAGTGGCAAGTACCTAGAGTGGCAAGTACCTGGAGTGGCAAGTACCTAGAGTGGCAAGTACCTAGAGTGGCAAGTACCTAGAGTGGCAAGTACCAAGAGTGGCAGGTACCTAGTTTGGCAGGCACCAGGAGTGGCAAGTACTTGGAGAGGCAAGTACCTGGATGAGAGGCTGCACTTAGTATATGCTTAGATTAATAAGGTATATGCATGTACCCTTGGTGTTGAGGGTAAGATGAGTTAGTTAACAAGTCACTGATGAAAGACCTGGCCAGTTTTGACAGATTGACAGGTACCTTGGCACAAAACAGGCTTGCTCTATGGCTGCAGTTCTGCGATACATCATGTGTTGGAAGATATCGTCAGCTGCTTGCCGAGGGTTTATTGTCATGCAACTTTCCTTTCAAGTTGCATTGAATCATCATCTTTTTTTTCCCTTTTTTTTCAGAAGAAAGATTCATGTCACCCATGAGACAAGTACCTGAAATGAGAGACCTCAGCTTCACCAAAGGGGCATTCTCTGAAGTGGATAGTGAAAACAGAAGCCATTGATTGTAAGTTTCATTTATGTACAATGTCCTAATTCCTTCTTATCTATTTTTCCATTTAGTTGGTCTGCCACCCACTTGACTGGTTGCATAAACAGTAAATATACCTTGTACACAATCCATCACTATGCCCAAGATACATGGCATTTTGCTCTTTTTATTTTTTGCCTCTGACAGGAATCTAGACTACACAACCTCAGAGCTGAATAATGTGTTGTAAACTACATCCCATAGATCCTCTATAACACATACATTAATACTGTTGCCTGTATTGTGAAATGCCTGAGATAACTCAGTTATAAATAACCTACCAAATCTATTAATATAGAAGTCTCTAAAATGCAATTTTCATTTTCTAATTTTCAGATCCAAGACAAGATGCATCTTAGAAAAAAAGTCAAGTGTGAAATATCTTTATTTGTATGCAGTACAAGTAATAAAATATAAAAGCAACTTACATATTTAGCACAATCACAGTTCTATCACAAATTGCTAGATTACTCTGGACGTTTTATGATAATGTCTTTTGAAAGCAGGATTTATAATTTTTGACACAGATCATTTGTGATATAGCTTAAAATATGCAAGGACAATGGCCAAAAGGGCAGGATAAAAGAATGTATGTGTAGGCCTACACAGTACTGTTAATGTGTATTTAAAAGCACAATAAAAGGCAAAAATTTCACAATGAGTATGCTTCAAGCATTTGATATGTGCCAGCAAATAAAATCAATTTCTCCAAGGCTGCCTTGATAAATATACAAGTATTTCCTTACCCTTCATGAAAGCATAAACATTGATTGCAAATGGTAAAATATCAGTTTAAGCAACCATAACACAATTCCTGTGGTTTTTCGAAGGATTAGTCACTGCTAATTCAGGGAATTGCAAATAAAGCAGCAGAGCAGAGGGAATCAACTTCTGTAATTGCTGAATTTTGTGGAGATAGGGCCAACCAAGGGTTTGCCTCACTTTCAATCGACACAGCTCTTGTAAAGTTTTCGCTTTCACAAACTTAGTCCTACACAGATCCAGGAACTCTTCATCACAGTATGGCTTTGGGTTAGCCCTCATTTTCTGCAGTACATCGTCTACCATCACAAAGTCAGTCACAATGCTGAAGTACAATTCCACTAGCGTCGTCTGCTTTCGTTCCAAAACCAATGGCAACAGTCTTCCATCAGTAACGTCACAACCAGAGCCAATCAACAGCTTGGAAGCAGTCACGTGATTAGAGTTGAAAGCCAAAAGGATGGGAGTTGCGTCATCAGCGTCTATGACGTCAGGACAGGCTCCATGACGTAGCAATTCTGACGTACAATGTTCACAGCCGTTGTCGGCTGCTCTGTGGAGGGCGGTCATTCGTGACTGGCTGTCCACAGAGTTGACGTCACAATCGGGTCTGTTGATGAGCCAATCAAAAGACTGGTGGGCTCCATGGCTCACTGCCAGCATTAGAGGGGTGATGCCAAAAGTGTTTTTCTGGTTAATATCAACACCAAGATCCATGAATAACTTCAACCCTTCTGGGAACATGTTTTCTATGGCACAGTGCAACAAGGTCCCTCCATGGGTGAAAGTTACTGTCAGGTCCAAATCCTTCTCTTTTAGGATAGTTCTTAGGTCTTGGATTGAAGTCCTTTGCATTGCTGATAACAATTGCCTTTTCACAGACATCTTGCTGATAATTTCCCATTTAGCATCCGTGTAATCCTGAAGCGCTGTGAGAGACATGAGAGAGGACTATCCAATGCACGGATCTTGCATCTTCTGAACAAATAGATGCTGCATCTGAGGCCAGAGCCAGGAAGCTGAAATGATGCATCAATAGATCAACAAATACCAAGGCTGTTCAATGAGCCCACAAGGATTCAAACATGTGGATAAACTTGAGCTGTCAACTAGCTGTTACATTCAAAGGTCCATAATTCACTGAAAACTCTATATAAATAGTATCTGTGTATATCTCCATTTGTTACAATTACGATAGATGGCAGTATAAACCAATGACTCAACATACTCAATGACATCTGGTAGGTGTGTTATCATAACAACCAATACAATGAAGACAGGTCTACATCAATCTAAAAATATTTTTGTATACCCTTGTCCAATGTATACACGTCTTGAGCAGCACGTACCTTGATACATTCATTGATTTTGTTGTTAACATATTCCCAATAGCCTGCTGTATAAAGGCTGCAGCTGACATGGCTACTGCAGTGTTGAGGCTTGGCAGCCAATGGTGGTCTGCTTTCTTGTTTCTGGTCTCGCCACAAGATGGGGTTGTGATCTTCGTCTGGCTGCTTGTGCAGATCCAAGTAACTGTGAAAGCAAAGCAATTGGGTTGTCCTTAATACAAAAAAACGTTTGTGTAATTGCAATTAAGGTAAGGTGTGAATGCTTCAAGAACCCAGCCAATCGTGTCCTTAAGGTGGCTCGATACTCGTGAACTTTCCAAGGTAGGATTTCTTAAAAATAGTTTAGAATGGTCCAAAATATGGTTTATAGCAAGGATATGTAAACAAAAATGGTTGCTACCAGCCTTTAAAAAAATATATTTATGGTTATGTACCTGAAAGTCAGTCCACGCAAACCTGAAAAACTAAAGTTTTTTCTTATTTTTCCTACTGTTAAGTTTGTTCTGCCATTCAGTGGTCATGCATCCCATATTATGCAATGAAGCATGAAATTAAAGAAGACACTTTCATGGAAAATGTGATTACAATTTCAAAGTTATATATATTGTTTAAAGGACTTTCCAAGGGGCTCGGAATATAAGATTCGATTTTGGCAATTTTAACTTTTTTTATAAACCATGGCGCTAAATAAAATTGACGAGATAGGATTTTTCAATTCTTTTTCATTCATTTCCAAAAATAGTTGGGAACAACATGATGATATAGACAAACCTTCCTACCACACTTCAAATTGATATAAACATTAATTTATATCACAAACGTCATTTTTGAGAAATTAGACCTGCTTGCCGAAAATCGCCTGTAAAAATGTTTTGTTTTGATTAGCAAGTTGAATTTCCGGCGGTATATAGTGCTCTTCATGGCGCATCTAATGCTTTAAACGAGAAGTCTCTAACCCCAATAGAAGTGGCACAAATTGCAAACAAAGCGGCCGACGCATGAAATTCTCAAAATTAAAAAAAGATCTTGAAGCAGTGTCAGCACAGTGGTGACGTTACGATAGATAGGGCCTGCCTGGCTGCGTGTGAATGTGCGCTAACTACCATTTCACATGAGTAGCGAGCCACCTTAAAGCACTCAAGAAACTATCAAGAAACTATTTTAAAATGTTGACATGCCTGTCACAAAAGCTGCGAGTTCAGCTTTTCAGAAAGGGATGCAATTCAGGGACAGCTTTTGATGGAGTTCACACGAGTTGTAAGTTACTACTGATTGCTGGTAACAAGACATTTTTTGTACCTTTTCCTCTTAGCAATGCGAATTTGGCCTATTCTAGAATTTCGTTGAAAATCATGAACCTTGAGTGCTATTTTAAAATTTATTGAACTCTAAGGCCTTATATGACAAGGCCTGGCCTTCAAACTGTTTCTTTATAGAGATATGCAAACTTGAGAAAGCCAACACACCTTAACACTACAAACACAGTCCACCGACTCAAAATTAGATAGGTAACAAGGTGGTAGCACTCTGCAGATGGAATGCATTGGCCCGCCATTATATTGTGCTTTGACATTGACCACTTTGGTAAACCCCTAAAAAAATGATATGAAATTTTCGATGTATCGCGATTTTATGCTGTACGTTCGAGAGTGTAATGCTATACAACATTGGAAAGCTGACAAACACAGCTTTCCTGTGATATAAATTACATTCATGTAGCTGAAATAGGGACCGAGATACAGCCAATTGAAAATTGGGTATCTGTGCCTCCATAGCGCAGGACCAGTTCCGCCAGCAGTTCATAACTGGGTGTGCATATTAAACCAGGACTATACTATAAGTGTGCCAACTATCAGCTTCATATGAGCATTCCTTCTCTTTTTTCAAAAAATGGTATTGCATTTCAGGGTAATTCGGGTACCAGAGCTACATACAATGTACCTTTGAAGTACCAAAGCGATCCCTCCTCCCTTACAGCTCCCTGGTCTGACAATGCTCACTGTTGTTCAGTCAGGAGTTGTACCGGACCTGAAATTTGGATCAGTGATTTTTGCCTTCTCAGCCACTGTTGAAGAACCCATGGCCCTCTAGTACAGCTTTGCCAAACCAGATAAATATTAGGGCCTATTTTGAATCAATGACCCAAGCCGACAAAGGTAACCTGTAACTCCTAGGTATTATAAGTTCTGGTGCAATACACCATATCCATATCCCCTAAAATATATAAATTTATACAATAAACGCATCGACAAGCATGTCTGATCAATATAAAAAGCAGTGGGTGCAAGAATGAGAAAAATATTCCCAAGTCTTTAAGCTTTCCAAACTTCATCAGTTGGTGCTCAATACCTTTGCATGTGCAGTCCTGTGCACTCACCTGTTGAGGAACATATTGGCTAAATACACCAGATGTCACCACTAGTTTAAAAACAGCCTTTCTCCTTCAACCATATTCTGACTGCTGTCTGACAACTCTGAATGTTTTCACACCTGTGAATTTAACCAGTTTGGAATTTGAGTGATTAGAATTCCTTTATTAAAATATGTTGTTAAAAATCATCATTGAAAGATGCTAAACAATTAAAAAGTGGTCAGCAAACACAGATTGGTCAGACAACAGCTGCCCCACCACCTGACCACATAAGTGACCAGTCCTTGTCAATCAGCTTTGATTCGAACCATTAAAGTAATCAGTACACCTCATGATGACATCTCGGCCAAACAGAGACATTTTTGTGGCTTCTCGTTAGTACGGAATAATCACACTCGGCCCAGATGTGACAAACAATATTTTGCCACAGCAGAATCTGATCTCTGTGGAACTGCGCCGTGAAGCTGAGAATGAGATAGACCAAAGGCAGATTGCCATGGTAATCTGCCTTTGGATAGACCTATTGGCCTAGTATTAGGATTATGGTTTCTGATAGAAATAAAAATGAAATGAAAACAGCATCTAAATGTTCAAACCTATGAATCAAAAATATTTTCAATCACCAGGAGCTACATAAAGTGTGCATACAATTACATGATTGAAATGGCTTCTCTGCTGAATCACAACATTCAATGTGAATGTGATAATGAAAATTGACAATTAAAAGTCAGGGTCACGGTTAAATCTATTTAATTTCAGTATCCATGCTGTATGATAAAATCGTGGGTGGTTGAGTATTGGCTCCTAATGAATTAAAGAGTTAATAGCAACATTCAGGTTCTATTGTGTCTTGGCTATTGTGTCGTGGGCAACAATAGAGGCCAATAGGTGAATAGCTGAACAAGCCATGAGCCAGTATGAAGCTCAAGTCTGCCCAGCTTCTTCATTATTGTGGGCAATCACGCACAACTCGCATGATACAATATTGACTAATTAGGAAGACTGTTTTTGGTATACTAGCAATATTAAAGATGACATGCAGTCAAGGAGAAGCCTTGATTGATCCACAGTTTGCTCCTCTCACTCGCTCAAAATCTTGCATGCACGTCCCTTGCAAAAACTAATTTTTTTTGCAGCTTTTTGTCATGACATTTATTTTGCAGGAATTGTCACAATAGTTGCTTGATTCATCAGAAAATATGTTGCTAAGTGCTAAGTAATATTTCTAGTTACGAGTAATGACAATGGTTATGCAAAGTGATTTACAGTATATAGGCTTTCTAACATCTGTGTTACGT